>VYXC01003453.1:0-26427 GCA_013397175.1 Platysteira castanea
GGGAGGCGCTGCCCCGGCACCGGCAGGAGGCCCGGGTGGCGCCTGGACCCTCTCCGTGTCACGCTCGGAAGTGTCACTGTCCTCATTGCTGACCTTCGCTTGCATCACCTGTGCCCTCGTCACCGCTATGGCTGCGTGGAGGTGGCCTCTCACCTGTGTGAGAAGATGCCAGGGCAGGGAGCAGTCTTCCAGCAACCCAGAAGCCCAGCAGTCTTTCCTGCCTTGGCAGCCGCTCCGGTGTTCCCCAGGACTGTGGCATTGGGTGGCTTGAGATTCTTGGGTACAACCCCGTACTTCAGATTTAGGACCTCCAAAGCCTCCAGGACCTGCTGCTCCATTCTTTTTTGCAGAATTTCAGCACCTGGGAGCAGCAGAGCTCTGCCAGAGCCAGAATCCTCCGGGAGGCTCTTTTTTTAATTGAGTAGTAAGAATTATGAGCCCAAACAACAGGTCTTTGCAGTCCTCCGTGTTATTGTAACCAACGGGAGTGAACAGCTGAGGAGCTGGGAAAACTGTAGAACACAGCAAACACAGTTCTGCAGAACTGCATCCTCTACAAGTTGGGTCCCTCACCAGCAGCATTTTGGTGGAAGGGTGCATATGTTTGGCCATTAAGAACAGGTCATTTTGAGGGCTTGGATAACTTTCCTGTGTGGTAGAGTAAGTTATGACTCCCTTAACTGTGGTGTGAATCGATTTGTCATGGCTTTTTGCACCAATTAGTTAACGATTTCTATTCCCAGAGCGAAGGGGAAGGTGCTCTTTGATCTGGGCTGATGGGTTTTTTCTTCCAGCTCAAAATAGAACCGCACTGGTAAGAGCTATGTTGAGTTCATGGTTGATACTGGTACTCGGACAAGAATGTTACAGGGAGATAAGGTGCTAAATAAAGTTAAACAAAAACAACCCTGCTAATTGCAGTTCCATTCAAATGTCAGGCTGCACGAATTGTAGGGGAACAGGGCAAGATCCTTCACTAGTGTAAACAAGAAAGACGGGTGGGCTCTTGTACTGATTTACACCCGGGAGGGGTCTGGCTCTATCTTACGGATACAAAACCAGAAGTGTTAAAACGAGACTTTGCAAAACTTGTTTCTAAACCAACAATATCCTAACCAGGCTTTTGCCTCCTCCACCAGAGCACAAAGAACAAACTAGCTTAATAAAAGCAGCATTTCAAAGGAAACTTTTCCTCTATCTGGTCAAAATAGAGCCCAGTTTCTCTATTTTGAGAAACTGTTCTTTCTTGCAACAAGCCTGCAAGAAAAATGGCTAATGGAAAAAAGAATGTCATCGCTACCCTTGAAGGCTCACTGTTTGAGGGCCAGCCTGATAAAGCCTTGATATTAAAGTTAACAAATGTGTTTCTTTATGTAAGTGTTCCACTTTGTTTTATAGACCAACATAACATTGTCTGGCTTATACAGAGCCTTACCCTGGAGCCAGCTGCAAGACATAACCTACAGAGTTCAGCCAAACAAGAGGTTGTATGTTCATATGTAAATGATGTTGTTCTTCAAAAAACTTTTCAAAATCTTTAAAAAATATTGTGGCATAATGTTGCTATTTATCCACTGATTAACAAAATGGAGAATAGAAACTCCGCTCTATCCGAACCTAAGAAAACGGAATTTCTGTGTTACTTATGCAGTTTCTTTGCAAAAGAAAAGTTAGAGAGGTTTTACATACTTAAATGGCTAAGTAGGGAAGAAAATTAATACGATCTAAATTTGATCTTCAGTGTTCCATGAGAAATTGTTCCAAACAACCAAAGTTTATTTCAATGATTTTTTTACTGCAAAACAAAATAAGTCTCAAATACATTCCATGGCTAATATATTGAATTGTTTTCAGGATAGAATTATTTTCATAAGGTTTTCAGTTGGAATTCCAGTGTTGGCTAAATCTTTCAAAGAATCATCACAAATAAAGGAATTTAAAAGTATTTAAAATGAGTATTTAGATAACATCTAAAAACCTTTTCCCTGGCATCAAAGAATTAATCAAAAACTACATTTTAAATGTGTTGCTGATAAATTATAACATTTAGTCTTTATAGCAAAAATAATTTTGTTAGATGATTGCCAGCTAGTTCAAGGTACTGAATGCTAAAACACATCTGGCATAGGTGAAAGCAAGAGCATACTTAAATAAAAGTGTCAAATAGATGACTACTTAGAGATGAGAATGCAGGGAGGAATTATCTTTAATGTATATTAAGGTACCAAAACCATATTATAATTTGCAGCATTTTCAAGATGAATACTTTAATATGGGAATAGAAATTCCCATTTTTTCCCTTCTTAAGTAACCATGTCTTGATCTTAATTGTGTTTATTTTACAAAACAACTGTATTACGTAAGTGGAAGAAGAGAAAAAAATCCAGAGAGTGTGGTGTGTACATGAAAGAGTTAAAAATGGGAAGAGGAGGGAGATGAGTGTTCAAATATATTTATGGAGCCGGGTATCTAGGCCTTGATAGTGAGGAGAGTAGGAAGATTCTTTGAATACAGAAGACGTGGGTTTTAAATATTAAGGTAGAACTACTATGCTGAATTGTTTCTTAGAATAATAACAATTTAATCTACTTTGAGTATTTACAGAATTGCAGTGAAATGAGTAAAAACCAGGATATTTGAATTCACAGCTTGCAAGCACTGTTTTAAATCTTTATGTCTTTAAGAGGACTATGATTCTAAACATGAGATGTTGTAAGTATGATGATAATACACCAATGAAGCTGATGGTAGAGCTCCCAATTCTAGTAATTTAATTGGAGCAAGACTAGTAAATTATTTCTGAAAGCCCCACCACTGAGCTACAGTAAATCAAGAATGTTGGTACCACCCTGAAGCTCTGTTTCTGTTATCCTGTACCCAATTATGGCTGATATTACGCATGCAGTGTCAGATATGCTCATTACATGTTGTATTTTCACTTTGTGCCTGCCAGAGTACCTCGCAAGATCACACTAAATCACTGGTGAATGTTTACAAGCAGGAATTGCTGCAGCCAGTTAGAGACACCTTGATCTTTTGCCTGATTACTTCCCTGTGGAAGCTGAGACTCAAACAAACAGTTTGTATCTGAATGTTCTCTGTCTTCTGAAAGCCTCTAACACTTACGTTGCAATTACAGGTTGCACCAGTTCTCCTCTGGCATGGAAATCATCTTGTTTGCTGTTAGATTACTTTGTGGGATGGTTTTTGTTTGAATTAGGTTTGGGGTTTTTTTGAATACCACTTCCATTTCTGCCCAGCTACAGTAGGGGACATGTTAAATAACAGTTTTCAAGGACAGGAAAGAGAGAGTTGTGTTGTCTCAATTTTTGAACTCTTTTTCTTGAAATAGAGCAAATATTTTGTTATGTTCCATTTCCTTGGGAATCCACATTTGAATTGAGTAAGTAGATCCTTATAAAACCACAGTCAATTAAAACCACAGGTAAATGTCACTCAGTACTGAACTAAAAATAAAGTCCTATATTGTTTATATATTTTCATATAGCAAAGTATGACAAAAACATTTGAAATATTCTCTATCAATTAAAAAATTCTGCTCACAGACTCATCATTGCTTTAAAAAATTCCTTTTAAAAAACTACTGTGTACATAGATTTCAGACACAAAGAACAGTTTGAAAACACAGCAATAACATGCTGGACAAATAAACTCAGCCTTACAATTCGAAGCAACAGCAAGTGGAAAGAGACACAAGGGTTTGCTTCACTTTTTAAATCCTGGGAGGACAATGGCTTAGCCAATCCAGTCGGGAAATGGGGAGATATATGTAAATTTTCATTCATTCAAGTTTCAATTAAGAACAATTTTCTGAGTACATGTAGATATTTTCCACTGGACACCTTGATAATCGTATTTACTTTATACCTTATATATGAAAATATATAAATATTTATTTATTTACTATAATAATAATCTTTTATAATCTTATAATTTTTAACTAATCCAAATCTATTAATATACAACTCGTATGCTTTTATGTAATTATCTTTAGGTTTTAAATTTA
This sequence comes from Platysteira castanea, assembly GCA_013397175.1. Taxonomy (NCBI): domain Eukaryota; kingdom Metazoa; phylum Chordata; class Aves; order Passeriformes; genus Platysteira; species Platysteira castanea. The sequence continues at coordinate 4,028 of VYXC01003453.1, forward strand.
AGCAAAATCTTTGTTAGAGGTTTTGAATACATCCATGCTTCTCATGTATAAATCCAGCAGGTTTTCCCTGTTGGCAGGCACTGCTAGTCAAACAACTTAGCACACCAGCAGGAACTTCAGACATAGAGAGTGTAATGTATTTGCAACTGCAGTATGTCCCCAAAACACTGACCATCAGCTTCTTCCTTCCAGTGAACTTCCACCAGCTTCCTCCATCAGTAAGACCCACAGTGGCCTTGTCATTGCTGTACCTGCAGTTTGGGTTAACCATGGCTGTCCAGGCTTCCTGGGAGTCAACAAGGGCAGAGGTATCATGAAGTACGAGGGAAGAATGTCTAGGGAATGTGACACCTTTGCCAATCATTCAAAAAGCACCACGGTACAGTGCTGGCAGTTAGGACAGGCGCTGCTGTGAAAGAGGCAGGACATGTTCACCCTTAAGAATTACAGACATTNATTACAGACATCGCAGCAGCCTGGGTGATGGGCAAAGTATGTCCTGGATCATATGCTCAGTAAATTGTTCCCTGAAAACTGGACAATACAGCCTCACCTGTTCTGAAATGCTGCCTTCAGTGGCAATTAAATATCTACAGATAGAGTGGGACGTGGGAAAAGAAAAAGAAACCCGTGTTCCTCCACTTGAAACAACTTCATGAAGGAGATGCAACCTAACCAGTTAGCTGTTAATCAATCATAAGTCGGAGATCACATTAATTAATCACCTCCTTAACAGACTAATCACTATCAAAAAAGACACACTTCCATCAGGTGTTTATGCAGTCTGCTTTCCTGTCAGTCACTTTCAAGACAAATAGAGCAGACAGAAAAGAGCAGATAATATTCTATTCAGAAAGTTTAAAGTGTCCTTTAATTCTCTCCCTTCTTTACTGCTGGGTTATTTTTAACCGTGGATGCCGTATGTTCAGGAATCTGGGCAGCAGAGAGAAGTAACACCGCAGGAGATAGTGAGTGGCATGCACCAGAAATCCGGCGTACGGAGGCCGTGCAGCCCTGCTGACAATCCCGATTAGCATTATCTGTTTGAATGCTATCTGAGTGCATGGTTATGCCTACATTTATAGTATGTGTTTACATTGTTTCATGGGGTTTTAAAGCATATTGGTGCCCTTCTGAGAGAGAATGTTACTGTCCACCAATGCTCAGGTTTGAAGTCCTAAAGCAAAGAAAGACTCTGAGTATATATATTTAGGCTTATGCTTAGGCTGTGAGAAGAGAGGTTGCCATTGAAGACTGAGGCAAAAACCTTGGTAGACTCCTAATGTTCCTTAACAAGAAAAATGAATTTATATGAAAGGCCAGTACCAGCCAACTGGAATTTTGGGTTCTGTCAATAAAGATCAACATTTTTTCTACAATGTTAGCCTCTTCTATTTGCTCTCTGGCTGACCAAAATCTTCCATGTATAAGTGAGTCTGAGGAAGTCAGGTCCTAAATGTTTACTTGTTTAGGAGCAGGACTTCAGGGCAGAGTCCTTGAAGGGCTCATGGGCAATAAGAGAAAAAAAAGTGGTGCTAGAATTGTGACTGAACTGCTTTGGTGCATCACAGCTTGGAAACGTCCCTCTCAACACTTCCTTCCCACTCTCCACCTCTTTGTAAATCTTCAACAGAGTGGCAGTAGGAAAAACAAAAATCTAAAACTTGTGAAAGCCTGATAAAACTAGGAGGGGATACCTTCAGGAGATCTTGTGCCAGATACACTTGTGGATCCATGTATGTCTAACCTCTCCAGTCTGTTTCAGCAGCTGCCAGCAGTGTCCTGTCCTCCTGAGTTCTTTGACATAGTTAATTTTTGTGCAATTTTTGTAACTGAAAAGGATTCTTTTAGGTATTACTCAAACAGAGAAAACTAAAGAGGCTGACAAAATCCTGCAATGTTCATTTTCATCATTAAGGCAGATGTGGTGTATTTTAATCTCAGGAGCACGTGAGACTCAGCAGGCGTTTGCTTGCTCACACAATGCCACGCAGGATTCAGCGTGCGCATTCTTACCCAGGCCAGCATGTCTGAGGGCAGAGTGACTAACAGCATTCTCCAAATGAAGAGATTGTTACATCATCTTCTTGCATCAAACGCAAATTCTCCTCCTCACATTAGTCACAAATCTTCTGTTTGTTAGGCTAAAATCAGTATCAAATAACACTGCTGATTTAGTTCCAGATTAAATTAACTGAAATTCTGAAATATCCCCCAAATTTTTGCCCCATGATTGCTTATGGGGGGGACTACTTTTAATGAAAGGATGTCCTGGTATTTCAGGAAGGGTTTCACTCTTAGCAGCTGAGAAAGAAATCACTAGCTATCGCCAAATCTCTTCCTGCTCCAGGAACACTTCCTGCCTGTGACCACGTTAATCTGTAACATATAATATCTCACTTCACGTGTATGGAATGGCATGGGACAGATAATCATTCTTCTTCAGCAGGACCCACTTGGCAACCCACTTTTGATGTCAAGCATCATCAGTCTGACAGTTAATCCTGTGGCTGAATGTGTCTTTAAATCGCAGGTAGTTCACTGGAAAACTTCAGTGGGAGGTTAAACATGTGCAACGCAAGGAATTTAATGCTAACTCTGTGGCAGAAGCAAAGGTTTTTCAAACAATAATGCATCAAAAAACTTTCTAACGCCTCAGAAAAACCCTGACCACACAACAAAGAGTAATAGAAAAGGTACTAGCAATGTCTCCTCCCCTGCCACTGCACCTTTTCTCAACAAGTAACCTCTCAAGGCAAACAAATTGGAAACTGTAAAACTCAGTGGATAGACCACAGGAGACCTGTGCAACAATCGGCTCTGCCAAACTGGAATTTCAGGTTGCTTTCATTTCACAAAATAAGAGTTTTCATTTCACTAGGACCATTCTAATAGGTAAAGCTAAACAATGCAATGTAATTAAAAGTCTCGCAAAAATCCTTTTAACCTGTTCCATAATTGTGATTTAATACCAAATTCTACAGACATGCCTGACCTTTTTCTAATTGGGTAATTGCGATTCTTATCTGTGTGTCCTCATCTCCAATGTCAGAGAAGCACAGTTGCTCAGCAGGATTTTGTGTTTTACAGTGGATATGCTAAAGCTGAAGCTTGCTGACCTTGCAGAGCCCCAAAACTTTGTGCATGAGGAACACCATAGCTCCGTCTATATTTTTGCAGAAGTGGAAAAGGGAACATTAGAGCACGCTTGTCATCTCCCTGATTGATGGCTAATTACAAATCCAGTGACCCAAGCAGTAGCATAACTACTTTTTAGAGACCCTTTGCATGCATGGCAAAGCATTAACATTTGTTAATTGGGCTATTAAACTGCTGTTAAAATTTGACATTACTTGAGGGCTCTGCTAAAGTACCACTCAGTGGGAAAATAGGCTCACTGATTTCAGACTGTCTGCACCACATCCAAATCATATTCTTCTCAGAAACTCTGGAAAGAGTAACTTCGTTCACTTTGTTCTGCCCAAAAGAACAATCCATAACTTTACTGGCAAATTACAAGCCTCTTCAAAGCAGATGTGCTAACCTCACTAAGTCAGTGAAGAGGAAACAACCCACTAAATTCATATCTTACCAGCAGAACAGTTGCCTTTTCTTGACAAAATTTACAAAATAATTAGTTAGATAATGTTTCCTATTATTTCAGACCTCGTGAGAAAAAAACGCTTTGGCCTGAAAAGCTTTTTTGTTTTTCTTTAAAGGCACTTCAAATATTTTTGTGCAGTCTGTTTTTGTATATTCTATTCCTGGAGGTCCCTCTAGTGGCTGAAGTGTCAAGTTTATCTGGTCTGGCTTAAAAGGCTACAGGTGTTTTACCTCTCTTTTTTTGGTAGATATTTCTTGTAATAGACATGAATATTTTCCTAACATTAATAATTCCTCTTACAAATAAATGGCAAATTAAATAAAAATATTTTTCACATTAAGAAAAAGGAAGACTAGTTGGACTAACTTGATACATTACCCATACTTGCATAATTGAATAATAAGAATTATCAAAGAGAGGGTCAAATTCCTGTAAATATATTGAATTTAAGAAAGTATTTTTAGTGCCCCATCAAAGAGGAAAGTTCCAGTCTCTACCCTTGGACTTGAATGACCAGAGTTCAGCACCCAGTTCTCCCACAGACTTCCTGTGTGACCTCTGGTGTGTCACTGCTCTTATTTGTGCCCCAGGTCCTCAGTTTGTAAATGGGATAATGGCACTGTCCTCCTTTGTAGCCATGACGATGAATGTGGTTGCAGGGTAAGCACTCGGATTTGCTGGGGAAGAAGAGAAGCAGGAACAGTCACTATAAAGGCAGGGATGCTTTGTAACAGTGCACAGAACTCTGGAGTGCAGACAGAACTAAGAACACTGGAATTTTGAATCAAGACATTGTTTTTCTCGGAAACACAAACTCGAATGAAGGCTTAAATTGTTGCTGATGTCATACAGAGATTCTTCCTCTTTCTTGCATTTGCTCTTGGTGAAACTTCACCACGTGAACAGACTTGGAAAGGGACATAACCTGGCTTATCAGCTACATAGTAAAAGATTTCAGTGTCACTGATAACACTGATTTTTTAAGTTACAGGCCAGCCAATTGCACACAAAACCCTCCTCAACACAGCCCATCACCACATCAGTGGCGGGTTTTAATAATCAGAGGGGGGAAAATGGGAATCTGCTGAGGATGCAGAAACTCAGATTTTGTTAGAAGACACAGGTCAATGCAATGAACATTCCAATGAAAGTTCCATAAGATAAAGGAATGTTAGTAATAATTCATTGCACATACACTGGCAGGGTGAGCAAGGCAGTGGAAAGAGCTGAATAAACAGTGTCATGAATTTGCAGGTGCATTCAGCAGCTTGCAAAATTTTTAATCTCAGGCATCTGTAAGATAGTAATCAATTATGAATCTTCATACTGAAGCATTATTTCCCTCTTAGCAGATTGGCAATGAGGTTGGGAGGTTACCAGGAAGGGAGATGGATGAGCAGGTGTGATGACGGGTCAGAGTGGCCAGCAAGCCTTACTGGGATCCTCCTGAAAAGCTAATGGAACTGTCCAGGAAATGGGTTAATAATAAACACACCTGTTTTGAGCAGAAGGGAGAATGTGCAAATAGAAGTTAACCTGACAGAATATTGGTGTTTAAATAGTACTTAAAAAGATAAAGACATACAGGATTTCAACAGAGACACTTGCAGAGTAATAGTCCAGGAGGGACGGAGATGGTCTTAATCAGGGACAGTTTAGCCTCAGACCCTGTGCTGCTCCTTAACTGTAGATGAAACTAAGCAAACCACTCATGTCTGAATCAGAGGGAAACTTCTTGGGCTGTGACTTTCACAGTCCCAGCACCTACTGCTTTCTGACAAACCATTACTCAAGCCTGGACAAAAATAGCCAGTAACTGCAACACTTTCAGAGAACATTTCTTGATTCAGGTCCTGTTTCATTTCAGGGTTTTATACTTCAAGCAACTGTCACTGCTGTAACAAATATCAAAGCCTTTTTATGACAATGATGTTATGGAATTTAACACAATTATACTCCTAGAAATATAATCATTAACAGAAACACGGGTAGTTAAAAAATACTGACATATAGATGTACAAAGGAAATTTTTAAGCAATCCAGAATAATTATGTGTGTCATTGTGAGAGAACCAAAATCTGCTGTTACCTTGAACACATAGAATCTGGATCTGACTGGTTTATGTAATTTTATAGTCTAATCAAAGGAACGTATCAGGAAGACATTTCCTAAATATTTTCGAAACAAAAGCACTAAGGAATGCACACTCACAGAAGAAGGGTGCATTTAAAGCCTATGAAAAATCTGTTTTAAGGACAGAGAATATTTATGGCATATATCAACTCATGCAAAAAAACCCAAAGCCCCAGTACAAACACATAGGAATCATACCCCTTATTTTGATAGTGAAGGACAAAAATATTTGAAGAAACACATTACTATAATCATGAAAGAGTTGGGCATGTCTTTGATTTCTTCAAAGCAGCTTTTATTCACAGCAGTCAACTGAGCTGCAATAATTTATACCAAGTGCAGTCTGTTATATATCAAGAAAGGCCCACAGGCAAGTTACCTAAGGAAGCACCATGATGCAAATTTTTTACTCTAAATACAGAACAAATCCTTAAACAAATTCACTTTTAAGGCTGAGACGCTGTGCACCAAAATTTAAAGTTAGCAGTGAGGATAAGTGGACAGTTGCTTTGGAAACCTAAATCATTAAGAGAGCACCTTGACTACAAACCTGTGCTTTGGGAAACTTGTTAAAGATTTCTGTAGCTTGGGAAAGCACATGACTCTTCTCAAAGGGAATGAAGGATTAGTTACTGATGCAGTTACTCAGCATCCAAGTTATTGCAAAAATTTGAAAAGTTAATTTAGAAAATATATTCACAGTTAAGTCCACTCCTGCTTGTTTGTTCCTGATACCTCTATGCTCCACCACTGCTGGAGAAAAGTGCTTATTATTTGCATGTCCATCCATTTCACAGAGCTTATTTCCATCCCAGAGAAGAGCTGTTGATACCATTCTACACCAGCAACGTTTACTTTCACTGTCATAGGGCCCAGTGCGCTGAGTAAGCTGGCAACATCTTCATCTTCCCAAACAGGAAAAGGGAGCAGCAGCAAATAAAAGCCACCTCAGTGCATCTCCAGCCCTGCAGGTGGATGGCCGTGCCTGCTGCAGAGGACAGCCAGCAGGTAGGATCACAAAATATTCTATGTATGTTAAGAGATGCTTGTGGTTCACCCAAGAAGAGATCATTGCTTAGTCCACATTTTCTTTCCCCTGCACCATCTGCCAGTAATCCTCAGTGATATAAACCAATCATTGCCACTCTCTTCCCCCCGAATAATGAAGTATATGTAAAACTTAAAGAATTTCTGTATTGGTAATTTCACAAGCTATGTGTTGCTGTCCTTCGTCTGTGATCACTTTCAGCAGAGTTTTTTCTGTTCAGCACTTTGGTGTCCCTAGATAAATGGGAGCTGACTTACTGTATTTGCCCTGCTCTGCAATTAGACAGCAGCAGCATTCCACTATTGCACTCTCCACTCTTTAGACAGCTTTTTAGCTTGCACTAGGAATGATCTTCACAGACTCATGTATTTAGCTGATCCTTGCAGGCTATTTTGGCCTGGTATTAGCAGACTGCAGAACTATTACAGTCAGGCAGCCACCTACTCTACAGCCCTTTCTGAGACAGCAAAGTAGAGGTGGACCCCTGACCTCGGCTTTCTGCACTGTAGTTTCCTACTCTATGGAATTGTCCCACCAGCCCCATGATTTTAGGATGTGAATATGCACTAACAGCTTTTCTTTGTGCTACTCTGCCTTCTTCTTTCATGTATTTGCTGCTCTCATCCTCAGCCCTTGAGGACACTTCCCAGCAGTACTCTTGGGGTGCAGATGACATCTTCGGTTCTGTGTCTGGTATTTGCTTTTCTAAACTTTTCATGTAATTTTTATTTTACAAGATTCCACTCGGAACCGCTGATTATCTAAATGCTGGATGAGAGAATTAAGGTAGAAAAAGCCCTCTTTATTCGATGGCTTCTGATAAAAGGCAGTCAACTGTCCGTAAAGATTCTATATTCCGACAGGATCACAGGGAACACAGCCAGAAATGCTGACAAACCAGAGTTTGGCTAAATTTATTCTTAATTAACTCATCTTTATCTGGGAAAGCTTCTTCTCCCAGTGAATTCTGAAAAACAAAGTCAATAAATGATAAAGGTGAAAATCACCCTGGTAAATTATTTCAACTCTGCTTCTTTTTTTTTGTGGTTCTAAGGGGCAGCTCAAGGGAACTGCTCATGTCAATAAAATTAGGTACATGCATTCTCTGAGTACTATTACCTTCAAAATAGGCTTTTTAAGACCTTCATAAAAGTAAACAATATCTGCCAATTAGTACCACCCCAGGTAAGTATGTAACCTACTTCAGTTTTATATTTAATGTTATGCAGCTACCTATGTTTTAGTTTCATCAATATTAGAATTATATTAAATGTGGAATAGGATGCAGGATATTGATAGCAATAGTGGAAATTACACATTTCTATAGCTACTTTTTAACTTTGTATTAATTTGTATTAACTTTGCATAATTCCATATGGTTCTAGTTTTTAGTTGTTTCATGAGAGGTGTGGCAAGTGAGAAAGTGACCTTTTAATCTTTTCTCAGCTTGCATTCTGTCATTAGCTAGAAGTTACGTGTTCATCTTTGTGGATTTTGCACTCTTATTTTTAAACAAATGTAAAGAGCACTGTTATATCCTTAATATATTGCTCCACAGTCTTGTAATTGTAAAAGCTTTACCACAACTATGTTGTGATTCAACTTTATAGCAGAAATATTCATAGGAATTCTGTTAAATTTCACACATGAACACCTCTGACACTGCAGTAACTACTGAATTGCTGTTCTCAGCTCCTGACTCCTGTATAGCCCCACACTGTGACATAACCTACGAGATGGCTCATGGATCTATCATCAAGTGTGAAACCTTTTAACTTCCAGGAATAAAAAGCTTACTTGTCGTGGTGGCCAGATGAAGCTTCTCTTTGCTTGCCTGAGGAAACCTGTGACAGCACCAGAAAGTACCTCTGTGAGTATATTTCTGGTTTTATGTAATTATTAAGGGTGTTTTACTCTATCTTGATCATATGGGTTATTTGGAGTAACTGGGACTTATTAAAATCTCTTTTTGTGACAGCTAAAAATTCATCACCCCTTTTACCTATAACATATAAAGTATTTCATTGTCTAGAGAAGAGCCTTGCCTGTGTGGCAAGTGTAAGAGTAAGGCATCCCATTAAAACTTGGTCCTGCATAGCATCTGCATTCAAGGTCTTTAACTCAATTACCGTGATGATAAAACAGAACCCTGCACTTCCAGAAGCAATGGCTTCTCTCTATCCACCTCTCTGTGGAGTTCCAGCTATAGAGACTGGATTGATATTGTATTGGTTTGGTTTGGTTTTTTCTCTCATCACAGCGCCTTGGATGTACAGGTATCAGACACACACACCCCCTGCCCCTCCAAACCCTAACCCTCCCCAGCACTGTTATACACTGCAGAAATAGAGAGGAAAAAAAGCATTGTGAGTTTGACAGACTCTGAATCCCTGTACTAGCACAGGCCCCTTGTTCAGCTGTAGGAAGACATGCTCTTGTGTTTCCCAAACACGCAGGAATAAATAAGGTCCCTCTTTCTCCTAAACACTGGAGCAATTCTTAAAAGCCTTAGGTCAACTATTTTCATATCTATGCCAAATTTAGACATGTTTTTGTGCCTTGAAGTTGTATAAACTCCTGGTTCATTTGGATCAGATCTGAACCTATCCAATAAGTAACCCGAGGAAGAGAGCCAAAGAGTAGATTGGCTGTGATTTGCTGCACCTGTGGGTTAAAATCTGTACCATCCAGAAAAAAAAAAGAAAGAGCAGGCTTCCTTGTAGAGGGAAACAGGCATATATTTAAAATCTAGGGTTGGCAGGCTTGCTATATGCAGAGACCCCAAATTTCTGGGGAAAAAAGACTAAAAAAAATACATCACGGTGCCTTCAGTCAGTCTGATTTCTAAAGGCGAAACACAGCCCAGTGAACTCAGGTGCTTAAGTCCAAGGTTTTCTGCAAGTCACAGGAACATCCAAATGCAACTTCAGTTTTGCAGTTAATGGAAAAGACAGAGAGAGATTCATGTCTTATAAAGGAAAAACTTAGAACAGCTGATGAAACATTTTGCCAATACCGTTTTTGCACAATGTACAAAGTTCAGAACTGTGTCTGAAGTCTTGTAATATTTAAGAAACAAAGCAAGCTAAGTTATTTTCCTAAGGTTTTGAATTCTCAAAGTATATTTTTATATGGCTTATGCAAAAGAGCTTCTTGGTTTTGAATATACTTCCCCTTCAAGCTTACAAAATTTGCCTGAAGCACTGAGCAAGCTGTTGTAAACGTGAGACCATGAAAGTAGCCACACAAGGAAACACAGCAAAAGGGGTTTTTTTCCACTGTAATAACTGCTCTTTTCTATAAAAGAATGCATGTCTACAGGCATGAAATTGAAAAAAAAATTGCACAGATGACAAACTGTAAAAGAAGCAAAGATTATTTCAGTACAGCTTGTAAAGATTGGTATGAGCTTAATGCTAGGAGCTAATTTTGTGAAGTCAGCTGTTGGCATGAAGAGAAACATCTGTGAACTTTTGCAGATTCTACAAATATGATATATAAGATCCTAACAAGCTGATCTGAGGAAAACCACCGCAAGTTATTTCAAGTCTTTCCATTTCCCAAGTGACAGTCCTTCTATTTTCAAATATTTTGGCTTTCAGTTGTCCTTTTGTGTCCTTTGCTTTCAACAGTATTTGTTTGCCCATGTCCATGTCCAATCCAGTTTCACCTAAAATCTTCATTTATGATTTTGTCTGCCTTGTCTGTACATTGCCCCTCCTGAAGCACTTGTTTTGAATGGGAACTATCCCAAATTTCTTGTATTTCCTTTCAGTATGAACTATGTCTGTGGTTTCTCAACACTTTATTTCCAGAGAGTTGTGTAGCATGCCGTACACCACATTAGTGAACTGATTTTGCTGAAAAATGACCTGGCAAAAATGAGTTCTTTTTATGTGAACTCAGTCTGATTCACTGTGAGGCCACACAAGGAGTTGTGCTGGCTCAGCTTCAAAGTAACATGCCATGCTGTGGGAACAGACCAGGGAAGGTCCAGGAGTGTTTGAAGCCGGTGTCAACCTCCCCGCACACCCCATCCACAACGGGCTACGCAAGCACTGCCAATTCCTTTATTTTCATCGAACAGCCTCGCTGTGTGTTGTCTCTCATCAGATCCATCTGCTCCTTACGTTGTTTGCCTCCCCGATGTCTACATTTCCCTTTTATCACCTCTCCACCCTCTCAGGTTTTCTCCCCAGAATAAATCCACTTGTATGAAACTCGCTGGCTGACATCCAAATGCAAATTTCTGCAGATTCACTAAAAGTACATTATTCAAATAACCTCTGGTCCTCTTCACTTTGTTAAGCAAATGAAGACAGAAACAAATAAGACCAAGAACTTGTATTTGCATTAGCATTTTGCACATTCATTTGTTAAAGACTCGGTGCTAACCTTACCCAAATCAAAGCACTACCCACTCTCCTGTAAACAACAGGAGGACTCCTTCGAACACTTGGTTTGCTTCACATCCTTGTGTCCTGGCAATTACAGGAAGGATCCAGCGCCAGAGCCATACCCCAGAAATGTTCAAACAAAGCCTACGCTGCTTCAGTAACAAGACTCTCTTCTCACGCATCTATTTATAGCTTGCTTTCGTTGGTGGGGACTGTTAAATAATTTTTTCCCTCTTCATTCAGTTGTTCTGATTTTTGACTATGCACAGATACAGTAAAGAGGAATGACTTGATAAAACATTCTTTAGCAACTGCTGTTCTAGAAAGGAAACTGTCAACCCTGATGTTTTTAAAAACTTGTAGTGGGGCCAATTCACATAAATATACCTGGAAACTTAACCCCCTTCTATTTTACTAGGACACTTCTATGCTTCACTTCTCCCCATGATTTTAATTCAAGTTCCTGATTTCCCGTCAGGCCTTGTGTCTGCAAACTCATAAAACCTCTGGTTACTAAACACGTTCTCAAGGCTGCCAACCTGAACTAGCCTCTCTCTGTCTCTGTCCTAGTCAAAGTATGGAGAAACCTTCCCAGAGGTTATTTTTGCATCCCTCCAGCTCTCATCTCTGGCAGTTAATGGCTTTTCTTAGCCCTCCTGTCTGAACACGAGAGAAGTGTAGCATACCATAGTTCAAGTTGCACTTGCCCTGACAGTCGTGTTCCTTTTGTTCCCTTTTTCTATTTGTGCCATTCTCAGAGATTTATTTGCTACAGGCATGACAAAGCCCTGTGCAGGACAGCTGGGCATGATTTCTGCTGGTGTATTTCACCACCCCCAGGTCTTTGTGCTCTATTTAGCAATTCCTTGGCAATCATGGCAGGTGATCTGCTTTGTCATTAGGCTGTGATGCAGAAAGGTTTCATGCATTCTTACCAGAGTTTGAATGTGCTAATTCCTGACAAACATTTTCCAAAGCTGCAGCATAAATATAAGTAAGATGTTTGTAATTGCACACAGATGTACGTACGTCGGTTTCTCACACAGATGTATATGCATTTATTTTCCATAGCAAATACTTTTTCTTGTTTCATATTATATGTTTATATTCCCACAACAGTTACAGGTATTTTTCCCTTCCTACATTCTAGTTAGTGCCTTCTCCTATCCCCTTTCTCAACTGCATTTCCCCGATCTGGTTTTGTTTTGTCACACTTAAATGTACACACCAGGTAAATAAATCCATCCAATTCACTTCTCAAGCACATGCTGAAATTAATTATGAAATTTGTAGTCTTTACTCTGCCCTTCATTTCTCTGGTATTCTTTATTCCGATCCTCTGCATCTGCTTTGTTCTTACTATTTAGTATGTTTTAATTCAAAACAGGAATGAAAATGCAGCTACTATTGGAAGCAAATAATTCCATTACACTGTTGCTGGCACTGGCCCAGTAAACTCACTGATGCTGTCCTCCTGGGCTGAGTACTTGCGCTAAAGTCAGCAGAAGCATTTCCGTTGGAAAAGTTACATAAGTGTATGTGTATCTCAAAGATCAGAGCTGCAGATTCATACCCAGCTCTTCGGGTTTAAGGTCAGGTTCTTTGGGTCACAACATAGAGATGCCATCGCAATCAAGAGCTGCTGTCTGGGTGCTTTCCTTGTTCCCTAACCAGCAGTGTAAGGGTTTCCTTCTTTACCACGAAGTCTTTTTCAGAGTGTGGTCACTACTGTACCCCTGCACAGCCTTGACACCATTCTTCCCTTCAGCCTGTTCCTTGCTGTCCTAACCACAAATATAAACAGCAAATCTTTCCTATCATCCTTTTGCACTGGTAGACTATAAAAGTCTCTTTTTCCCTCCCTGCATTCTTCCCTGCTTTTGGGAACACAATTCTAATTTGTCCAAGCTTTCCTTCTCTTTTAGCACAAGGTGTCTGCTGTTGTTGTTGCTCCAGCCTGAACCTTCTCCAGCTGGTCTCCAGCTTCCTCTGAAGCCTGCCACCCAAATCCAAACATGATATTGCAGCTAAAGCTGTTCTGATGAACAGCTGAGTGACTTCACACAGGCTGCTCATGCTGTCTGAGGTGTCATTTCTCTCTTGCAGGAACAGCACAGCATTACTCATGTCTGTTCTGCCTGCAACCCTCAGATCCCTCCCAACAGGGCTGCAGTTTAGCAAAAGTGATCCTGTTACATGTGTTGGAAGCTGAGTGATCCTGCTCAAGTGAAGTTCATTGTATGTTCACTGTGTTTTTCCCCCTGCTATTCACTTCAATTAATGTGAGCCCTCTCTTCTTCTGACCAGTAGTTGAGGTTTACTTTTTGTTAGGATTGCCGGCTCACCCTGCACCAGTAAGGACACAGGAACTGGTGTAGTTCTCTTTTGCTCCACATGAAAGCATACTCGAAAGTTTATAAATCAATATATTTGCCTCATCTGCCACTGGAGCTAAGGGGAGGGGGGGACTTTGTGACTGGTTTAACATCAGCAATGCTGGGCCTACTGTATTACTATATTTAATCATTTCACCCACATATTCAAATGTACACCTTGAGTGGGTGAAGGAATCTGATGTGATTAAGAGTCAGGGTGTGTCCCAGCCTGCTGATCAGCCTACAAGTATGGAGGAGAATTCTTCTAGCACTTCTACGTCCTGAGAGCTAATGACTGCCACACACCTACTCTTAATGGAACCCTTGGCATTGAAGACAACAACTGAGGTCAAACCATCTCTTGGCTGGGCCCATTTTCAAAAGACATGTTTGAAAGCCTCAAACTTGACCTCTCTTCCTTCCATGGACACAGCCCAATCCTGGTTAATATCTAAAGGAAGGGCGAAGCAGACCCACATTCTTCTCACCCCTCTGAGGTGAACAATCTGTCCTGTGTTACCACACAAGGAAGTAGAGATGCACACTCACAGTGGATTAGGTGGCAGTGAGAATAGGTGGAAAGAGACAGTGGAAAGCTGGGGGACACAGTGAGAGAAGCTGTAGGAGAAAAGGAGGCTGGGGAGAGGAAGCAGAGACAGGAGGGAGAAAGTTCCAGAAAGAAGGGAGCATAGGAGTCAAAATGTTTTCCTGTGGTTCTGATCTCAACACATTTTATGGATAAATCCTCTAGGAAGGAATCTCTGCAAGGATTCTCTTTGTGGAGCTTCCTTAGAGCCATCACAACTGCCCCCTGACAATTTCCTACATCCCAGAAATCTTGAATGCTGAAATAAGAAGTTAGGACCATCCAAAAGGAAGGAAAAAAGAGCATTAGGACCTGCAAGCTCCAGCATCACTGGTTTATACAATGGTACAACTCTTTTAGCTCCCATTTATGAGGTTAAAGAAATAATGATTCATGAGACTGGCTGACACCTGGAATGATTTAACCAGGCCATCCTTAATGTAAATGACATTGACTCACATTTCCAGATGTAGGTGGAACTGGCAATTGTCTTTTCCTCATAATTGTCTTAGCTTGCTTTACTAGTTAGAAATAGTTTTCTAGGTTATGTTTCAAATCTGGTAATCATTAGAGGTACATTCTTTCCATAGATGTTTGTATTTGTAGTCGATGGAATATCTAGGACAGAATTTGACCTACAAACTTAGATATGTAGCAGCAGCCTAGACAGAAATATATGTACTCAAGTCTGAACCAGAACTAAAGTAAAATTGCTTGATATATACACAAAATTTAAAATATGAATGAACATGTTGGGGCAGGTAGGATTTTTGTGTTTTGGTTTTTTCCCCTCACCTCCGAAGTGTTTCTGATCTCTTGCCTTTAAGTAACCTTTTAAAATTAATGCAGATCTAATACAATGGCATCCTCTTAGACAATGCAGGCAAAAACCCTTTAAATAATAGGATAAAAGAAAGGTTGGAAATTTCTAAAAAGTTTAATCAAAAATTGCATGTGGAAACAGAGAAAATGATGAAGTCCTCCCCCACTGGTTTTCATCCAAAAAGTGCTCAGACTCTCCTCCTCTTTCTGCCTGTGTGTCTATTCTTTCCCAAGGCACAGGCTTATCCTAGAGCCTTGCAATTAAACCCCACTTTGTGACGTTACAGTGACGAAAGCTGGCTGAGGTGACTGCAGGGGTATGTCATGACTTCCACCACAGAGATTTGACCCAATTACTGTGACCTGACACACTTGCAATCTACTACAGCCTCAAGTCTCAAAGCAACAGCCCCTGAAACCACTAGAGACTCATGTGAAAGCTGAAACCAAACCAAACAAGACTGAATTAAACCCAGGAGAAAGGCATTCTGAAAAACCATAATTATATCACATAGTTTGTTGATATATGCTTACTTTGCTTGTTAGAGGACTTTGGGTGAGATATCCACGTGCTTTTTAAGAACAGAAGTGTTGACAGTCCAGGAGGAAACGACAGAGCTGATTATATCCTGCTCTGAGCACACGTTAGGGACATAACGCGATCCGTGTGCTGACTGGTGAGCGTGAAGTGAAGCTGCTCTGCAGAGCAAGGTGAGGTGCAGCCACTGAGCAGATCCATGCAGTGTTTGGTGATTCTGCCCCTAAGAGAGAGGGGTTACACTGCAGAAGCTCAGACAGCTTATAGAGGGAGGTAAGGAAATGTCAAATGTGGTCAGTCTGTGCTTAAGAACCACATCTACACATCTTACGCACAGGGTTTCTTCTGGTGATTTTGCAATGTTCATAATAACACAGAATCGTAGGATCCCAGAATGGGTCAGGTTGGAAGGGACCACAGTGGGTCACCTGGTCCAACCTCCCTGCGCAAGCAGGGCCATCCCAGAGCACATTGCACAGGACTGTGTCCAGATGGTTCTTGAGTATCTCCACTGAGGGAGACTCCACAGCCTCTCTGGACAATCTGTTCCAGTGCTCAGTCACCTGCACAGTAAATTTCTCCCTCATGTAACTGCCAGTTAACAGCTGTTTTCCTCACTTTCCAGCCTCATAAAAGTTTGTCAACAAAACTTCTGTTTGTGCATCTTACCTATTTTGTCTCCTTCACTGTTGTTCATTACCACTGAGAACCAGAATTCCTAAACTGAATTAACATGCTCTTAACATCAATTAACATGCTATTTCTGGGGGGGGGAAAAAATCCCCTAAATACAATAATGGTCCCTATAAATCTCAGCAGCCTGGCGCCATTATTCCAAAAGAGAAGTCACAGAACCACATGAGAGAATTTTGTAAGCTAAGATCTAGAATGGACTTAAAATGAACCACTTAAGGACAAATTTGCCATGGGATTATTTTGTAAATTGCTGTCTATTTAAAGTTCATTGCTTGTGTGTAGCTATAAATAACTGCGTACTATCTAGGACAGTGATGAATGGACTACACATACCCTGGAAATTCAGTCCTGAATAGGTTTTTTCTAATCAAATCCTTTGTTATGTCAGCAAGTTCCAGGAAGTGATTGCTACTTAAATAATAATAAGTAATAAATAATGTGTTATTATTACTCTGTATTAACTGTTGTTTTCCCCAGAATATTCTTTTCAATGCTCTTAGGAGATAAAGCTGGTTCTCCTGTGGAAAAGTGGACTCAGACAAAAACGTGGGCTTTGCTGTGACTACCACTACTGATGATCCAAAAGAAGTTCTCTCAGGTAGGACTCCTAACCAGACTAGTCTGTTACCTCAGTGTTCACAATAAACTCTCTGTTCTCTCCAGAAGTGACCAGCATGCAGGCAGGGCGAACGAGAACAAGCATCTTTAACGCAGTGATCTCTGACAGGAGTTTGGGGGGTGGATTCAAAGGTGTGACATAGCTGTAGGAGAAGCAAATCATGAGAGAGCCCACAGCCACTTTTCAGAGGCAGATCCTAGGGGAAAAGGCAACTCCAAACAACGGGAGGGGAGAGGAAGCAGAGACAGGAGGGAGACAGCAGTGGTGAAGCAGCCAGGATACAGGCTCCCAAGAGACTTCCCAGCCCAAGGGAACAGTTGGAGGGCTTGCTCCCTCTACTGGAGCATCCTAGTAGACTCACAAGAGACTTGCTGGTTTGACCCACTCTAAATCCCACAGCAAATCTCTTGAACTAGGAAATAAAAATTAATGCAGTGTAGATTACCACTGCTGCCTTAGTGTCACAAGGATTTTTTTTAAAGACTGACTACGTAGTTCAACGTTGTCTTGGCGTGACTTTATGCTGTAGTATCCCCTATCACCACTCTATGCCTAGATATGATTCTGAGCCTTTCTGTGCCTTTAAAACTGGGTGCAAGAGAGAGAGAGAAAAAAACTGAGCAAACTTCAAAGCAGTTTGTGCTTCAAGGACACAGAGATTAGCTGCTGCTGCTGCTGCTGAGGAGCGAAGGAAGCATCCTTTCTGCTTCTCTCGGCTTTTCAGCTCTGTTTCTCCAGAGAGAGACTGAGAGTTAAGATTCTTTCTGGGACTTTTCCCTTCTTCTTTTCTGGACTGTTTCAACATCAGAACATCAGAACTCACTGGCAAAATTTCCACCTTAGGCCCGGAGGGGGCCCAGACCCAGCTGCGAGGAGGAGAGAGACCACACCCACAGAAGGACTTTAAAATCTTCCCAGGTTTCTCTCCACAGCGAGAGGTTTTGTTGTTTAGCATTATTATTCTTTTCCTGTGTGATTGTTAAATAAATAGGGGTTTTCTTCCTTCACTTTCCTCCGAGGAAAAAAATTTTTCCCCTGAACTTGGTGGGGGAGGGGTGGCTGTGACCTGCCTTCTAAGAGATGACAATCAAATTCAGATGTTCCTCTGAAATTCGTCCGAAACCGGCACAAACATGCAGCTGAACGCAGAGGGGAGAGAGCTGTTTCATTGCTTTTGCTTTGAAAATAATCAAAGTAAGGCATACAAGTTTAAATCTGTATTTTTCAGATCATAATTCTGTCAGTTCAGTCAAAATGGAACGTAGGTAAAGCTGGTAGAGCTTTCCAGTGTCTCATGTAATGCAGAAGAGCAACTCTTGCCATATGACCTTTGCTCCAGGACAGCCTGGCCTTAAATACTTGGGCTTACAAACAAATAGCCTATTCCTAAAGGAAGCAGGGACCAAACCTCTCCTAAAGCATCTCCAGACAAACACAACGTCATCACTTGGTTATTTAGCATTCAAGTCAGGTAAGGTAAGCCAGAGCAGCACGAGGCACAGTGACAGCAAGAAACCATGACTCAGACACTCACTGACACTGCTCCACTCTTGCTTGGAAGTGTTTGTGGCTGAGACTCTCTTTTGTAGAATCAGAGTCACCTTTGGGCTCTGAGATTGCAGGATCTTGCACCTTGCAACTCAGCTTTCTGTCCGCTGAAAGAGAGTTCAGGAAGCCTAATTTCTTCATGCCTTTTTATACCTTAAGTTATATAGTGTTGGTGTGGAATCTGCCTTTCTTCTGTATACAGCATCTGACATTTGGTACTAAGACCTCCAATTTTTGGTAAGCATTACAGGCATGATAGTAAAAAAGTAAAACGTTTGACTAAAAACTCATCTAGATATATTTTAATGGATTTTGTGGCCCCTCCATTTTAAATGGCTTCTCATTTGCCAGCTTTCTGTCATCTCAGTGAAAATCTTGGTCCACTGGTGCTCAATCACCTTATGAATTCCATGGAGGAAATGCAAACCAAGCTCTGCAGCAGTGACAAAGAGGAAGCTTTCAAAAGAGAGCTACCCTACTGCACAGGAGAAATAGACTTCACAGCTTCTGGGAAGAAACATGGAAAGGTATGGGCACGGAGGAGTTTTAGCTCTTTAACACCACTGTTGTTCAGCTGTTACTTCCTAGCATTAAATGCAGACACTGCAATAGTGAGGATCCATCTGCCGCACTGTGAGGCACCACACTGTACCCCAAGTAGGGATCAGGCCTTCCTGAACGTGAATGTGATTTAAAATATGGCCCTTTAATACACAGAAATCGATAACTTGATTTGCAATTACATGATACAAGTACAGGTGACTACTTTTCCCTTAAAGAAAAATCAGTATATGCCCTGCTTCCTTCATTTTGCATCCTTTTCCTGTTTTAACCCGCCAAAAATTATTCACTATGGATTTTTACATTTTAAACATACTTTCATAAAACCTGTTTCAAGGTTTTTCTTCAAGTTCTCTCTCTGTTCTGCTGATATGCAGAGAGGGATGTATATGGACAAACCCACCTCCTCACTAGTCCCCTGCATACATTAGTGCTAGAGCAGAAGGAATTCCTAGGAATTCCTGAAATCTGCCTCAAGGTTTTGTTTCGTCATAAGGTCTTAAGCACAAAGCCAAAATATATACAGAACTGGAAGAAGCAATAGATTCATGTAATGTGTCCTTGAAAAATAGACATAAAATCAGGCAAATGTTTCAGCTTGTGCAGAAACAAAAAACACCTATGAAATTTGTTGGCTTTCCTAGACTGCCACAAAACTGAAGGTAGGTCAAGAGGAAGCTCTAAGGGAGAGTGTGATCTGTCAGTCTGCAACACAGAGCTAATCCATGGAATTGACCCAATTAGTGAGGTGGCAATTATACAGAAGTCTGCTAAATTCATTCAAGTATTTAGTTCTCTGTCAATTTTTGCTCAAATAATTTTCTCTTAAATATCCAAGTTGATGGTAATCTCCCTCTGCATTTACCATGAACAGACTCTTTACTGTATCTTTCTGTCCTATTGTTACTCATTGGGTTTTCCTTGTGTTTGCTGAAGTTCATGAAGGTCCCGAGTACCATTCACCCTGGAATTATATTTGAAGTTATGCTCAACAAATGGAAGCTACCTGCTCCCAATTTGGTTGTCTCTTTAGTAGGGGAAGAAGAAAATTTCCAGATGAAGCCTTGGCTACGGGAAGCCTTAAAGAAAGGACTTATAAAGGCAGCTCAAAGCACAGGTGAGTGCTTTAGGCTTTAAAGATGGAATTTGTATTTCTGCTGGATTCTCACAGCCAGGCCCCAGTGATCTGGTGATGACAATGGGCCTGCTCACAGGATTATTTCTGAAAATTCAAGACTTCGCTGAGTGCAACCTACAACCTGCATGTGAATACCTTTGAAAATGTAAGAGATTGTATTACAGTAGCAAAAATAAGTTATCTGAGAGCAAATTACTCTATGTTACCATTTCTGAAGTGTAAAATGATCTGGTATTATTCCCTCAGAGGTTACACTAGAAAGATAGCATCAAAATGGGACCGAATACAACTGTCCCTCTTTTGTGCCATAACAAAATAATTCTGAAGAGAGCAGAGCAATTTGATTGCAATAAGAGTGAATTTAGGTCAAAAATAAGAATTCTTGCTTTCTCCATTCTCACCTGCAAAATAAAGGGAAAGTATCTGTGAGCATTTTACAGCAAGCTCTTGGTTTATCTTCACTGTTCCAGACAAGATTGCAACAGTTTTGCTTTTTGTAATGAGACAGCCCAGTGCCAGAGCTCTTTTTGGTACTTTTGTGCCACACAGATATTCTCTATCTCCATCTGCCTTCTGTTCTTCAGACTGGGCAGCATCCAGATCCCCAGTTTCTTTATGTTACATATTCGGAAAAGGCCAGCTTGCTGTTTACCCAGGGTTCTCCAAACTCCTTCTCACCATAACAACACTGCTGTAAATTCTTTTATCCTGTAGAATTCACTGTCCACGCACACAAGAACAAGAGAAAGAACTCCAGATTATGCAGGGAATGCCTGAGCTCTTCTGCTAAGAGGTGATTGCACGGAACTGTTTAGGCCTCAGTTCAAGTCAACAACTTCCCTGACTCTGTCCCTTTGCTCTGCCTGGTGAAGCAGCCAGACCTGCCTGGTACAGGGATGTTTCTGCTCATGTGTAGACAGTGAGTGACTCCAGAGTGGACACGGCATTCTTGATAAGCATAGTACCATCAGAGTAAAGATGGTAATGTTGCATCACGTGATATGTGAAGGATGTTTGATTGAGCTTGTAATATCTTCTTGTTCTCTTTATTAAAATCTTATGTACTTTGCATGTATTTTAATTCTTAAAGTTACAGTCCATTAAGACTTTTCTTCACTTTATATCTAAAAAAATCCTTAAACCCAGTACTGTAAGTAATGTTACTTGACACACAAACACACTCAAATACAAAGAAATTACCTAACTGGTTTTTATAAATAATTTCAGGTGCCTGGATTTTTATCAGTGCTCTGCGTGTAGGAGTAACAAGACAATTAGTGCAAGCAGTCCGAAATCTTGCCCTGGCTAGTACCTCATCCAAAGTAGGCGTGGTTGCCATAGGAATAACTTCACTCAGGAAAATCCAGCACAGAGAAATTCTGGATAACGCAAAGGTATTTTTCTCTTATTGTATTGTTTGGATACAAGCTGCACCTTTACAAAATTTGTAAGAAGCTGGAAGAACAACTTTGATATAACTTTAAACAAACAAACAAGCAAAAAAAGCGCGGCTTAAACTGTGTTTTGGGAGGAAACAGAAATAGAGCTCGAGGTTTGCTGGGTGACTCCGTGCCCTCCGCGCCCAGTGCCGGTGGAGCAGTTCCGCACATGCCCGGCGGGTGGCAGCATTAGGCACCAGCGCAGCCAGCAGCGCAGCGAGGAACGCCAGGAAAACATCTCGGGATAGGGGACCTCCCGTGGATTTCTCCCTTCTCCACTTACTGCAGCAGCACTTACTCCTAGGTATTACATAAATACCGTAAAAAGCGTATTTTGTATTGTGGGACACCAGACATAAGTATTCCAGGGCAAATTTTCCTTAAGTAACCGCTGAATTGGTGTCTAATACACAAAAACATGCTCAGTACAGCAGGTCAAAAATACCAGCCATGAATGATTCCACCTGGTTACTGAAAGCTCTCTGGGCTTCTAAATTTGGGTCAAATCAATATAAGTTCTTGGGAAGAAAACAAAAAACAGTACACCAACAGATTAAAAATCTCACGCAACAAAACTGTTGCTGAAAGTGTTGCTGCTGAATGGACATAGAAGTGGAGAGAAAAAAAAACAGCATTCCCTTCTTGTCACTGGATATACAGTCTGTCCTAATCAGAATATTATAACAATAAAATAGGTGTGTAATGACAACCAATGACAGTTTCTCTGCACTATTTTACTTCCCTGGAGAAGCTAAGAAACAAATGACAAAGACAGCCCTTTGAATTCACACCTAGTTGCTCTCTCAGAGAGGCCTGGAAGTACCAGCTAGAAGCTGGCAGACTGCCAGACCATGTCAGCAATTTATTCTCACTGATCTTACCCTTTTTTTTTTTTT
>VYXC01003453.1:26463-73963 GCA_013397175.1 Platysteira castanea
TTTTTTTTTTTTTTTTCCGCCAGTGGCAGCTACCTGTGTGCTCTTCCAGGTGGGATCTTTGGGATCTTTAGCTGGAAGGCTTTAACCTATTTGTGTGGCAACTGGTCTGAAAGGGCCTCAAAGGAAAGAATTCAGTTCACCATGTTTGTGAATTTTGTTCAGGAATTTTGTTCAGGAAAGCTGCGTTGGAAAATGAAAACTATTTCACCTCCCTCCTAGCCTAGGTGATCAAAATGCAACTGGATCCTTCCCTATCAGCAGCTACAAAACAAGTGCAGTCTCTTTTTATTTTCTCCCCCTCAACTAAAGCCCAAACTCTTGCAAAGAGCGTTCCTGACCCTTTGACTTCTGGCACAGCTTCCACCCAAAGATATTTTGGATTTTAGTCAGCAACTTTAAGACAAAGGAACTACAGACAGGGATGTTGATCTAAACCCAACTCTCTTTATACTTGGCACTAACACAAGCAGCTTGTTGTATAAAATAGAGCTAACAATCAACACTAGCAAGGAGAAAAACAAGCCCTGAAATCAATGGGTCCCTCCCATCTCTTCTGTGTTAATGGTATGCTTTAAACATCATTGAAAGATCACTTCCACATTTTCAGAGAATAAATAGGAAAATTCCCAAAGGCCTTTTTCAATTGGTTGTTGTGCCTCCAGGTCCTAATCAAAGGCCAGATCTTTGGTGAGGGGGCTTAATGTTACATGGCAGCAGAAGAGAGGCACGCCTTCTGTCAAAACAAGATCTAAAGGAAATTAATTATGTCAAGAAGCTTTCCCCATGGAATGAGAAAGTGAAGAAAGTGAAAGAAATTTGTGGCACCTAATGTTCGTAAGGAACATGCAAGTTTACTGCTTTTTAGTGGGAGGGAAATGCAATACACACTGACAACTGCCAACCTGACAGTCTGAGTTTTGCTCAGCAACACTGCAGGAAATGGAAAAGAGGCATGATAGAAGGAAATGCAGATTTTAAACAGTTATTTTAATCTGACTTACTTGCAAGAGGACAATGTTTATGGAAATGAAAAAGATTAATGATATTTACAGCCTGGAATGATGTATCAAAGTGGATGTGCAACAGTGGGAAAGAAAGATTTACTAAGAATGAAAGGGGATTTGAAAAAGTATGCATATGGAAGCACAAACATAGTGCAATATTTGGAACAAAAGATTGTAGCAGGGGTTCTGGTTTACCTAGATGATGATTCCATGCACGAAAAATCATTAATAAATAATTTAATGATATAACACCTCTCACCCAAAAAAAAAAAAGAGGATTCCCCTTTCTAAAATCTGTCTGCCACTCACTCTTTTAGAATGCAATTTCCAAACTGAGAATAACCATTAGATTTCACATAATCCTGTCAATTAAGTAAAGCTGTGTTTAAATTGATAGGGACATTTACTGTCCTAAACATGGACAAAACATGACTGAAATGAATAGCTTGCCCCTCCATACGCCAGCTGAGGTTTCACATCTCCAGACACAATTACCAGGTCTCATGGCCCCTTTCCATTTGTCCAACGAACATTTCCAAAACCTGCATTCCAGAGATGATGAATATCACTATATTTTGCAGAGGCCAAGAGGGAAACTTCAGGGACTCCAGCTATCAGTCCTGCCAAATCTGGCCGCTTCCAGAAGGAACAGATTTTCCTTCTTCACCCTTTCCAAAGAGCCTCTCCAAGTGTCTCACAGGTGGTGTGCTGCGTCAGAAATGGAGAGGAAGCGCATTAAAACATGGGCTGGGCTTTGCAGAGAGCACTGACATCTCCCCTCCTCTCTCTAGAGTGAAAGTCTTGTACACTACCAGTCAGATGACAACATCCAAGGCCCACCATATTCCTTGGACCACAACCATTCCCACTTTATTTTGGTGGACCACACAACGCCAGACGAGCCGGACGGAACCACCAAGCTACGCTTCACCTTGGAAAAGTACATCTCAGAGCAGCGCACGGGATATGGGGGTAAGCGGGGTCTGTGCAGGCATCTGTTCTGAACAATACTGACACCACAGCGGGCCCCCGGCCTTACCAAAGGTAACTCCAGTTCTCAAACTGG
This sequence comes from Platysteira castanea, assembly GCA_013397175.1. Classification (NCBI taxonomy): domain Eukaryota; kingdom Metazoa; phylum Chordata; class Aves; order Passeriformes; genus Platysteira; species Platysteira castanea. Next base: position 28,534 of record VYXC01003453.1, read on the forward strand.
ACAGTCGCCTACATAGGCAAGACCAAGTCAACACATTTCTCATTATGTAAGAGGCATGACGATGGTAACTTCTGAAGTTGAGAAAGCTGCTCTTTGAACCAAAAATCTGGACTTTTATTGCATCTCCTTACATGTAGCTCAAAGCTGATCTTCAAAGTATAGCTCAAATTGCCTTAAAAGACAACATGTGGAAAAGAAATCCATCTTCAAGTGCCTCACCCAGTGGTTCTAAGAGATTGATAGTCATTGTCGTATACTTATATCCCCTCTTGCACACAGGGTCTTGAATTGCTCCCATACTGGAAGAAAAGGCTCATTCCAAAGCCCTCTGGAATATTTTAAGTCATGTCCTGGGTAAACACCGTAGTATCCAATGTCCATCTGAATCTCTGTGACCTTTCTTTATAATAAGAACTGAGTGCTGGGCAGGTCTCCTACTGCTGTTTGTGGAAAGAACTCAGTTGTCAAGCTAACACAGTTACTTTTACCTTTGCTTTCTGTAATACCTGCAGCGCGAGCACAGCTGAAACAGGAGGGAGAGCTCACTTGCTGCCAGCTGTGTGCCTCAATGGAACATCCCCTTACACAGCCCACAGGGGGGTTGCCCAGAGGTACCTGAGAGCACAAATGCACCTGAAGGGTCCTCACCTGGTGACTCAGATAGGACAGACCACGGGCAGGCTGTAAGGGCAGCCTGAGGTTGCTGTGCTGAGATTCACAAAGCAGCCTCTTTCTGCTCGAAAACCAAATCTGATTGAACAAATCTCAGGGGAACGTAATTCTGACAAAGAATGCTGATTCACATGACAAATATTTTGCTGGAACATACTGAATTCAGTGTTATCTTCTATAAACAAAACCAATGTCATTCATTTAAGCTCATTTATAAACAAGCTGAGCAAAGCTATGGGACTTTTCTGAAATAAAACACTTTAATAAGGTCATGCAGAATTTCCCAGTTGAAAAAAACATCTAGAAGTCTTTTAGAGGAAAATTTTTTATATACTAAATATTCTTTGCAGCTGAGGACTTTCCAGATTCACAGCATAAAGTCAGAATCCACCTGACCCTCCTCTGGCTAAATTTTATTTAAATCTGTGGTAAACGAAGAATATTTGTAGCCTTAGCCATACCTTGAGGAACCTGCAGTCACGGAGGTCACTCTTCAGAGAGCATCACACTAGAGAGGTGTGACAATGCTATGCCATTAACTTAAACAAATTAAGTTTCTTGCCAACCACGTCCTGGCTACAGCTCAGCCCAACCTTATCTCTGTAGTCATCCCAAAAGAGATACAACAAACAGCAAGTAGAGATCTGTACTGAGTTTTGGGAGATCTACAAAGTGAAACATCAAAAAATTGTTTGAACCAAATGCCTTTTATCTTCCAGCTGAAAGAGGCATTCATCTCATGGTATTACTGTTTTGATTGAGCTCCTTCAGGCCAATCTATAGTCACCTTTGGATTACAGAGTTCAGCATTTACAGTGAAAACCAGCCAAAACTACGTGGGCCCCTGTGGGAGGATGGCTTTGGACAGGGATCCTGACCTCATTTCTTCCCCTGATGCCATGACATGTTAAATATCTCATTAGCATTTCTTTTAAAAGTATCAGACTGTGTGAAAAAAGTCTTTTCAAGGGGTCAGGAAAACAGCAATAGCTTTGTGAAAAGTGTTACTTTTTAAAAATTAAACCATCTATTTCACAGGAACGGGTAGCATCGAGATCCCTGTGCTTTGTTTGCTGGTAAATGGAGGACCAGGCACACTTGAGGTAAGAAGCTGTTTTCAATTTTAGAAAAATAAATTATCTGGTACCAAGTAATTAACGGGAAATTTGGCTGGATGACAAACACGTCTATTGGCACTTTACATAGAGTAAAAATTCACATCTATAAGATGTGTTCTAAGTTCTGTTAATATTAAATTTGCCAGGATTTGTTTGGGAGAAATACTTCCTTTTGAATAGGCATCAGCTGATCATTAAAACTTCCATTGTCAGCTTGTCCAGCGGGGAGAAAGAATCCAAAACCAAAACAAACCCATGGAAGCCAGCTCCAGATCTAGGGAAACAGAAATACTGTGTTATTACTTGAGAACACACACACAAAAAAGAGATAAATCTTTCAGGGCTGTTCAGCAACAATGACACGACTGTCTGTCCCAGAGCTCAGAGGAAGCACAAGACCAGGTTTGCTGGCCATGCCATTTAAAATGGGAGAGTCCTGGTTCCACTCAGCAAAAGTACATTGTAGGATTGAAGACTGGAGTGCTGTCTGACAATAATCCCAAATCTTCTTCAGCGAAGGATCAGTTCTGACTTTTTCCCAGAGTAGTTCTACAACTTAAAGAACCTGTTAACAAGGAGATACTCTTTGATTTCTATTCTATTTTACTTTTTTTTGCAATACTCTCAGTCTGGAATACCTCTAGAGAGACATAGTTTAACTATAATTTAAACTTCCCAGGTGATGAGACTGTGACTCGCAAGCTGGTAACATCTTTCAGAATAATGACTCCTTTCTGGGGATGTTTTCTAATTTCAGTTTCTTGTATCTTGTCATAACTTTTGTCAGCTGGACTAAAACACACACTCGTATTAGAAATCTCACTGTTTAGACAAAGATTATGTCACCTCATGAGCTTTCTTTCATGAGAAGCTAAATATTACACTGTTTCCCTTATCTTTGGTTTAGAAAAATCCCATGTTATGACATATAAATCCTCTTTTCAAAGTCTTACAGAACAGTGTGACTGGAAGACCAAAAGTGACAGGCTGGAGTTGCTCTAAACTGACCTGTGCTGGGAATGGATAACTGGCCACACATTTTTAGAATACAAATTTCTTAAATGGATTTCTTAAAATCAATAATACACAGCAAAGACTATGAACAGCTTTAAAAAAACCTCAGTACCTAAACTAAAGAAAAAAACCCTGCATCACAATTGAATCAATACAGTCTTCCATAACTCCAGAGGAAGAAACAGACTGGCAGCAAAGAGACATTGTTGCAATTATGATGCCACGGCCTCTGCTTTTCTCTCTCAACAACTTGCCTGACTCAGTCTAATTGCACAAGTAATAGAATTAGTAGCCTTTAACTCTTGTAGTTGCTATGATTCACTGTTTTTTATTTTCCTGTAGCCCAGTGTTGTATCCCCACAGGCTAAGTCCTTATTTTCAGAACAGGTTGCCACGTTTAGCAGACAGAAAAAAAAAAAACTATACAATTATCTGCTGATAATTTCTGTACAGGGTTACTCTTGCACTTGACTATGCTGAAGCAGAGACTTTGGGGGAAAAAAAAGTCAGGGTCAAAGAAATTTTATGCCTTTTTTGTCCAAATCAGGTTGCTTAGCTACTCAGCAGATGTGTCATGAAAAGAAGCATAGTCAGAGGCCTATACATGGATGAATTGCTACAGAATTCAAAAAATCCTAATAGCTTAGAGGAGTCTGGAATGAGTCCATAGTGAATCTGATTTAGGTACACATTTATTCCTGGTTTGTTAGAAGTCCTTCTTTTGAATAACATTTTCTTTCCACTTATGAATTCTAAAAACATCCTATTTTAAACTGCAGAGAATTTGCAGCGGTTTGGAAAATTCTGCTCCCTGGCTCATCTTAGCAGGGTCTGGAGGTACAGCTGACATCTTAGCTGCATTCATGAATGACCCGCAGCTCATCAGGCCAGAAGCTGTTGAAAAGCAGTTTAAGGAGAAATTCCCTGCGGAGAGCTTCTCGTGGAAGGACATTCTCCGGTGGACAGTGACAGTGAGCACATATGTCTGATATGTCATCATGTTCACAAAGCTCTCTCCCAACACCCGTAGCTTTGGTAGCCCCTTCAGTGCAGGTTTGGCTCAGAAGCTTTGGGAACTCCAGTGCTTTGACACTTGTGCCACAGAACGCCTCTCTAGCACTAAAAATCAAGTGGTCATCTGATCATGCAAACTACTTTGTTGTCCCAGTAATTCAGCCGAACACTTAGGGCTCTGTCCTTCCTCAGTTTCTTCCTCAAGTAACAGCCAGCACCCAGGAACCCCACAGTCCTTCTGTAGGACACGAAGCATTATTTATATCCACAGCTGTGGAGCTTGTGCAGCTGTGACAGAAGAGACCTAATTCATGATCTACAGCTGTTAAATGGAAACCTAGTTGTGGATAAGCATGAATAAATTAAATAGAATGGAGCATGTTTAGGAATTATCCTATCTATTGTCAGTTACTTGTTCTTTAAGTATTATTGTTCCTAAAACAGAAAGACAAAACAGATTCACAGATCTTCTTTACTCTTTGTCTTGAGGTACACTTGCATAAACCTTTTAGAAACAAAAACCCACTCTGAGACTGTCCTTGTGTGAAGATTGAAGAGCACTGGGTGCCTCTGAGATAAACCAAGCCCACTCGACCTGGCCCACTACTTATTCTTTGCATTCCCTGCCATAATCCTCAGCTTTAAAAGTTTCACATACTAATTCCACTAGGAAGAACTCTGCCAGATCACTAACAAAAGGGGATGAAAGGCATCTAGAAGCAATATTGCCAGATGCTCACAAAGTCTCAGTGCAGCTGCACTGCGAGAAAGAAAACTCAATAAATAGAGAGGCAGAAGGAAAGAGAAGAGTACTGTATATATCAATATTTGAGGACTTTTACTCAGAGTTAGAGACTATACTTTTAAATAAACAACTCAGAGAGCAAAACTTAAATGTCAAAGCAGGATGAGGTAAAATGAAACTAGTGATATGCTGGCTATAATGTGACTTTGAGTCAAATAAGAATGTAAGTTAAGAAAGGATCTTTTAATTAAAGCATTGCTCTGGTTCTCAAAATATCCAAGTTCTGTTCCTCCTATCATGGTAGGTGAAAAGAAAGTAACTCCTTTTAAAAGGCAGTAACTCCCTCCTTGCCTTAGGAATTATTGACATATGGGAAACTAATAATATTTGTCTTCCTGCCAAACCTCAGCTTTACAATTAGAACATAAGTTTTTGGGAAATACAGTATGGGTGATCTCCACTGGGTGTTTGGGCACTGATGTATATCTGAAGAACAATGTGTAAAATTACTTTTGTTTCAACTCCAAATAGATTCAGAACATTATTTCCCACCAGCATCTGCTAACTCTGCACAACTTTGAGCAAGATGGTTCAGAAGAACTAGACACAGTCATTCTAAAAGCTTTAGTAAAAGGTAAGATACAATAAACACAATGCATTGTAACGTTTGTCTTAGTTGACTTCTATGCCATAAATATATTTCCTCTTTTTCCAGTGCAAGTTCAGTTGACTGTTGGATCAGATTTCATTTCTGATGCACTGTTCTTTTGTTTGTTTATTGGCAAATTAACCGGGGCAGTTACCGTAGGTCTTGTAAACTTCCTTTAAACTAGTGTCTGCTTTTCAGTCTCATGCTATTGTATAGTACTATTTTAGTCACTCCTTTATTTCACTACTTGCTTCTCTTAGTAACAGAGGCTATAGAAGGAGTGAAATGTACTGGAGCAGTATATTATTCCAATTACAAACCATTAAAAAAAAACCCCAAGAAAACAAAACCAGAACCCACAAGTAGACCAAAACTGCCTTTGTTTCAGAAACAATCCATTTCTCCTATAAGAAATCTCCACTGTATCTTCTGAAAGAAGATATTACTGCCACCTATTTCAGTTTCTGTCAACTTATAGTTTATGTTAGCTTAAACTTACCATGGGAGAAAAAACCAAAAGACATCCTGTTCCTGATGTGCTAATTGAGACAAGGCCAAAACAATAGCCAGTCCTGTCCCCTGCTTTCTTCAGGCCAGTGTCCCTCTTAATACCCAACACCCATTTAAACTTAATGCTCTTAATAAAGAATTCATCTAGAAAAAGTTAACATTTTTGAACATTAGTGTTTCTTAATTTAGGAAAACATTGCTGTGAAGGGTTCCTGGTTAAGCAACCCACAGATCTGTGATAGCTGAAGGAGAACTTGCATTGCTAATCAAAGTAGCAATACAATATTGAATTAAACATAGCTGTAAAGTACTGACCTTATTTGCATTTCCTATTTTTTTCCAGCCTGTAAAAGTCAGAGTCAGGAGGCTCAGGAATATCTGGATGAACTGAAGCTGGCAGTGGCTTGGAATAGAGTTGACATTGCTAAAAGTGAAATATTCAATGGTGACGTGGAGTGGAAGGTACCAGGTTTTTTTGCTTTAGAGGACTGTCAGTGTATAATCCAATGTGTACAGGACACTGGAACATCCCAAATGATAGCTTCAGTTTTTAACACTACCTGCACACTCTGCTGAGAGATTGGGCAGGGGTAGTTTGCCTCCTGAGGCTCTTTGTCTTCCTGGCCCCCTATATGATAATGGCCAAAGACAGAAGAATAACTCAGTGGCCATCATCTCTTTCTTGAGCTCTTTGAGAGCAGCAATCTTTCTTTCCTTCTGCATAGACCTTTAAAGCCGACAAACCAAAGCTTGTGAAGCACAAGAAGCAGGCGGGTATTACTGTTAGAAGGTGGCATGAGGAATATCACTGTTTTCAACTGCTGTATAAATGCCCAGTGTGGTGGGTACCTCACATCAAGTCCTACAGCATGTAATTTGTGTTGATGTTTTGACATTAATGCTGGCGCAGACATTTCGTCTAAGAGAAATGAAGAGAGTTCCACCTCCTTCTCACTGTACTCACTGTTGACTGGTGGAAGATAAAATGTGCATGTTAAATCTTACCTCTCTCATCATTCACCCATAATTACCCCCCAAAATTTCCTTTTTTGTGTTTTTTTTTCCTTTCTCATTTATCTAGTCCTGTGACCTGGAGGAAGTGATGATGGATGCTCTGGTCAACGACAAACCAGAATTTGTAAAGTTATTTATTGACAATGGGGCAAACATCTATGAATTCCTGACCTACAGTCGTCTGCAGAGACTCTACTGTTCCATTTCTCAGAAATGTCTCCTGTATGAACTTCTCCTGAAGAAACATGAAGAGAGCAGACTGACCTTGGCAGGGCTCACTGGTCAGCAGCAAAACGAGCAGAAGGAGACCTGCCCCCTCTTCACTCTCAGTGAGGTCTCCAGAGTTCTCAAGGATTTTCTCCATGATGCATGCAAAGGTTTCTATCAAGACCTCAGACATGGAGGCAAGAAGAAATCTGTGAGTCACAACTTTGCACCGTGGTTCTGCTCCCCTCCAATTCAGAATTTGTACAATTTTAACTAGGTCTAGCCTTTGGGGTGGGGCAGGGAACAGATTCAGTGAAAGATGTATGAAAGAGATACAAAGTAATAAGATTTACATTTGCTGAGGAGTAATTAGACATAAAAACAGTGCTCTGCATTTCTCACACAGAACTTCAAGCAGAAAGTACTTGAAAGGCAGTATTTTCCAGGAGAAAGAAAAGCAGGCAATGGACGTTTTCATTATCAGGTCTGAAAAGGGCCATCTTTGTACACTAAACTATTCTCAGATTTATACTTTTTACGAGTAGACCGTACTCAGACATTAATATTCACCAATACTCAGTATTTGATATTTGCCTTTAGATCATGATAGTTTTGTCATTGAGTGACAGAAAACAGCAAGAAATAGGAACAATTGTGTGAAGTGGCCCTGGAAAGCACGCTGGCCAGCACAGGACAAGGATAATATGTGATGAGGGGTGCCACTGTGGAATGTCTATAATCCAAAATGGTGCAATGGATACATTATCATTTTTGCATTTTGACAGTGTATTTATCATTAAACCAGTGTTCTTGCAAAAGCATTGAAAATAAGTTTAGGCACAAGGTTTCAAAACAAAAACGTGTAAAGAAATTTCATTAAGGTTTCGTTTAAGACAAACTAAACAATTAAGCCTTTTGGTATTTGCCAAGTCCTAATTCCACCTTAAAACTGTTAAAACTAGAAACTAAAAAAAAAATGTTGTTCAAGACCTTAAGTCACTTTTGCTTTGATAAAGCCTAGCTAAATTAATTAGTAGTATGAAAAGTTAAATTTGAATCTACTCAGGGTTTCTTCATTCACAAGGACAGGCAACGTGAGACAATACCTCTGAAATCACTAAGCAGACTCCAGACTTACAAATTTGCCAGAAATAAAAAATTGCCCCCAAAATCTCACTTCACTTTGCTGGCATTTGGCAGCAAGTGAGCTAAAGACAAGTGCTGTAGCTAAGGCCCAATTCAGATATCAGATCCTGCTGCCTACGAGCTTTTCCCCTTTTCAAGCTTCTTCCCATGGCTGCTTCCCAACAGAGGCTGAATCCCATTATCATTGGCAACAGAAAGAGCATCACAGTACTGGGATACCACCGTCACTGCTGCTAAATTGTGTGTCTTTTTCCAAGTTAGGGACTAGTGGTTACAAAGACAAATGAGACTTTTAGGATATCTTTGTCTCCTGCAAGGCTTTCAGTGCAATTTAGTTGATTCAATAGCTCTCTACAAACTGAAGAAATACCCACCCCCCAGCATCCCCCAAAAGTGCCATTAAAATAAATTTGAAAAGAATCCCATAATTTAAATTATTAAAAAATATATTCTCACAAAAACCTGTTTAATTAAAAACAAGTCCAGTCTGGCTGCTTCGAACCAACACAATAGATAAAAGGCAGTTTTAAAATATACATAAAAACTCAGAACTTGGCCTAGGTGACTACACTTCCTCTGGACAATTTTTTTATCAAGTGCTAAAGGAATAAGCAGTGTTCTACTTAAACTGCTCCCTGCATGAGGGAAAGGTTTCTCAAAGGAAGAGACTAAAAAGGGGTATTGATGTACTCTATTCTTGTCCTGTACAGGGCCTTGGCAAGATTTATTTCTGATGAAATAAAATGCCTTTTGTTCCCTTTCCCCTCTCTGAAGCTGTGTCCTCTGTGGCAGCCGAGCAGAGTCCGATATAATTGAAGGCAAGCTCAGATTAGTTAATCACAGGTTTGTCTTGTCTGATATTCCACACCAGTAGTGAAACCCCAGTCTCAATAAAGTCAATGAAAACTTTAGCATTGGCTTCAACCGAGTCACCGTTTCATCCAGAATGTTCTCACACGTATTGGGTTATATCGGGGACACAAGGATCCTTTAACTCAGCACAGAATGAGCTAATTACCTTTCAGTCCCACAGAAAAGTCAAAGAAAAATGCAGTAGCTGGTGAGGCCGAGAGCAGCTTAGATCATGTCATTTGCATGGAACGAGTCTGCAAATCAGGTTTTAAACTCTACAAACCATATTTCAGGATAAAACGAACACAAAACGATTACCTGGGCCCTTGGACATGAACCAGAAAAGCGAAAATCCTTGGAGGGATTTGTTTGTATGGGCAGTACTTCAAAACCGGCACAAGATGGCAAACTATTTCTGGGCTATGGTAAGCTCTGAGCCGCAGCTGCTTCAGGTGAAGTATCGGCATATTTCAAGTTTACGAGATGTTTTTTTTGCTCAGCCTTGCAGCTCGGATGACAGATAGGTTTGTTTCCACAACACGAGAGGTGGCATTTATGGGGCCTTTCATCTCTGCGTGGCTGCTGCCCGCGGGGGGCAGGGGGAGAGCAGGAGCAGGTGTAAATCAGCCCGGGCTGAATCTCCGCTCCCTGCCCTCCCCTCGCTGCTCCCGATGACTCACAGCTCCCAGGAGCAGGTTTTGTGCCTGCTACAATCGGCGATTGTTTGGGTCCGAGCGTGACGGGAGCGAAGACGGAGCAGTGAAGCATCTTCAGCTTACGTGCTCGATGCGTAGCGAACAGCATGACGCTCTCCGGGGCTGAGCTTGGAGCTGGCATAATCGGCTCCTGTTTCACCACCCGGCCCTGTCCCCTGCATCTGGGCGCCTCCCTGCCCCCACAGAGCCGGACAGCGCTCAGGCTCCATCGCTGACCGCCCAGAGGAGTGCATCTGGCCCGGGGAGCCCCGGGAGGGGCGAGGCGCAGCACGGCTCCCCGGGCTGTGAGTGCGGGCTGTGTGCCTGCGGACACATCGGCACCTCGCAGGGCGCTCTGTCTGTCTGTGCAGCCCCGTGACCACCAGGCACGTCCCTGCTCTGTGCCACTGTCAGCTGTGCCTCTGCCAGCTGTGCTCCCTCCTTCCTCCTACATCGCTGTGCAGGGCCGCAGCACAGCCGTGCTGGAGGTAGCTCCACACAGGGAGACTGTGCTGCTCTATTTCCACAGCACATTATTCTCCTTCCTGTCTTTGACCCCAGATCAGGCCCCTCTAAGAGACTGGACCCAGAAGTCTCCAGCCTTACAAGGCACAAGAACTACCAATAAAGAGTCATGGAATAGCTTGGGTTGGAAGTGACCCTAAAGATTATCCAGCTCCAACCCCCCTGGGATGGGCAGGGACACGCCCCACTAGACAGGTTTGCTCAATGCGCCATCCAACCTGCCCTCGAACACTGCCAGGGATGGGGCAACCAAAATATGTGGTTTTAATTCTCAAATATCATCAAAACTGTTATTTAGATCAGCATTTTGGAGTTTCAAATCTGTATTTGAGGGAAGATTTTTCTTGAAAGGCATGAACTTTTTGTTGTTGCTGTTAGATGTGCCGCATAGCGGAGTCTTCCCCCGTTCAGAAATGCCCTCCAGTGGAGGGTGACAGCAGCACCCCTTTCAATTCTGCAGGGTCAGGAGGGTGTAGCCTCAGCTCTGGCAGCCTGCAAGATCCTTAAAGAGATGTCCCGCCTGGAGACGGAGACCAAAGCAGCCTGTATAATGAAAGAGGCCAAGTATGAGCAGCTCGCTGTTGGTAAGTAATGGCATTTCTTGAATGGCATTGAAAATTTAAGAAGGAACTGCCATTGGAAGGCAAGCAAATGAAAAGAAATACTGTTTCAGTTGTAAAAGGTCAACTGTCATGAATAATTTAACAGCCTTGCAGCACAGGCAGTCCCAAACATTCAGATACAACGGAAAGATTTAAAACCCACTCATTTTGGAAAAACCAGTGTTCCAGGACTGGCCCCCTGGGATGCACGGATACTCTCCTGCTGCTTGCTGGTATTTTAATTGTCTGATCTTAGTACAAGGTGTGTTACAGTGCTCTGGAAGATAGAACAACCAAAACACTTCCAGGCTCACAGCAGCCCGCTTTCCCTGCAATATCAAGCTTGCTCTGTAAGGGCCACTAGAGCAACAAGTTTTAAGTTTTGTCATTGCTGCTAAAAATAATTTGAGATTACCTCATCCAGAAGAGGGCCAAGTGCACTGCAAACTGCAGTGAGGCTCAGACTGGTTTCGCAGCAGACAAGCTGCCCCTCCCTACAGCAGTCAGATCCCGGCATCCGCAATGCTGGAATGCCGAACCCTCTCCCCTTTGCTTGGTTTAGAAACAGATGTCTGCACACAAGCTGCTCTGCTGATCTGTCTTCAGTTCAATCCATACCTTCACTGCTGTGAGGAGAGGGCTTTAAAATGTGTCCCACATGGAAACAAACGCAGAGGCTCCCCTCCCTTTAGAGATAGATCATCAAGCAGCTGAAGGCTCATGCGGGCGTTGTTACATCATTTACACACGGATCACATTTTCCCTTCTTCTCACGGGGCCATTATTATTTACAAAAATCAAAAATCAGCTTCTCCTATAATCACGGGGCTTGAGTAATTCAGTCATAGAATTATGGGGCCTAATCCAAGACACCAAAGTTCTGCTTCTTGGCTTTGACAAATATTAGATCAGATCCTCAGTTTTAATTCCTGGCCTGGATTAGGTAAAGCAAACTTTCTTTAAGAACGATAAATACCACATCAACTAGAAAAGATGTCTGTATATCGTCTTATTTAAGTGCACTTGATCCTTCCACCCAGCCTCACAGTGTAACAAGGTGTAGGCTGGCTTAGGAAAGGTCCTGAGATAATCAAGCGAATCAGTAGAATGGAACAGACACAAGAAGTCAGATCTTGTCTAATGAGAAAATCTTGATTTTTTGGGACTGTTTAAATTTATCCTTGTTTCTAAGCTCCAGGACCAGTTTCTCTGGAAACAACTACGCCATAACACTCCACCAAGCCTAATATTATTTTATGTTAAGTAGCTCTGTCTTAAAATGAAGGATTTGTTGTCTACAAAGACAAAGCCGAGCTGCTCATCTTCTTCAGTCTGTTCAGGAGAGTGCGGACAGCACGACAACTCATCTTTCAAAGTGTAAGAGGATCACCCAAGAGATACATTTTTTGTCTGTGTTTCCTTCATATGGCAGAATTGTTTAGTGAATGCTACCACAACAGTGAGGAGAGAGCATTTGCTCTGTTGGTGAGGAAAAATCAGCACTGGAGCAAAATCACATGCCTTCAGCTGGCCACAGAAGCAGATGCAAAATCTTTCTTTGCACATGACGGTGTCCAGGTAAGTTTTACACACCCCCAGGGCCTTAAGCTGGACACAGGGGAGGATAGCACAGGAACAGAACAACCCCATGAAATGTATTTCCGTAGGAGTCGTTCTTCAGAGAAGGGACCCTTCTCTCCCCCTAGCAACAGACGAAGAGGACATTATACCATGTCCTTGCCAAAGCAGCACAGCTCTCCCTTTCCCCACCCTCTCATCCAGCTGGCACACAGATCAGTGTCCTGAGGAGAAGGTTTAGCCTTAATCCATCGTGTGCTTTTTCCTTTTTATTCCTTCCTTGCTCAAAGAGAAGCATCAGAAAAGCACTGTAAATCTGCCTGGGGCATAATGGAGCTGCTCCAAGATGTGAGGTAACTCCTTGTTCAGATTCAAGAGAGAGCTCACTGATAAAAGTTAAATTAAATTACTATTCAGCTTTGCTCTCACGACCTGAGTTCTCTCCGCATACACAAAGCTAAATTAAGAGTGATGCTGCTTTTATCTCCCAGTGTCTGACTTGGGCTTCCTTGGTACTACAGATGTTGTTTAATTCCATTTGGCTTGCTGTTCTTTCCACTGGTCTCTGAATAACTCCTTGCATACCCAACATCTGAGGAAGGACACACAGAGAACCTGTTTGCTCTGAAGCTGTGAGGTTTCCAGAGCATCCACTGTCTTAGGAGTCATGGAACACAGGTGCACTTCATCTGCAAGTACATTTTTGTGATATCAAAGCCATCTCTTCTCTTCTTGACTTTCAGGCCTTCCTGACAAAAATATGGTGGGGAGACATGTCTACAAGCACACAGATCCTCAAGTTAATCTGTGGATTCTGGTGTCCTTTCCTAATCTACACGAATTTAATATCATTCAGGTATAAACGTAGCTATCTGGGTGCAAGAGATAAGTAAGTGATGGAAAATAAGCCATAAAAAATATTCAGACTCAAAATTTCTGCCTAAAGTGATTAAAACAGTAACATCACCTAACACCACCTAACCATATCAGCTTTCTATGGGGCTGGGTGATGTGCGTGTCCTGTGCTAGGGCCTGTTGCCATACTTAAAAGATCAATGCCATGGTTTCACAGAGATCATTCTATTTTGCACAGTCCGCAGAAAAGCCTGTTGGAATTCTGTCAGCTCCAGATTCTACACAGCAATGTGTAGGATATCTCCAGCTGAAGAACCGTTTTTCTAGATTTGGAGATGCCTGGCTCAAACCTCAGTATCTTATCCAAAGAAAACAGCCATCATGAAGCAGTGTTATCAGCCACAAGCCTTGATAACCATAAATCAAGCTTAAAAGCACAGGACTGTCATTAAATTATCAGTCAATCAAAAGCAATTAAGATTTTCAAATTCAGTGCCCTACAGCCTTAGGTTTTCTTGAAAATAACCCCATGCACAATAAACCCCAACAAAACAAAACAACCCACACCACAAAAACCAACCAACTAAATAAAATTAAAAAACAGAAAAGAAAAAAAGAGCAGCCAAGCTGCTCAGATGGTAATAAAAATTCAGGATCTGAAACTTTAAGAAAATCTCATAACATCCATAGAACCGTATACAAATCATCAGAACTGGCAATAAGAAATGGCATGTTATTATGAAATACGTTTTTCTTAACTCTTAAACTACATAAAAAGCAAGAGGAAAAATTGTTTGGCAGTGCTGACTTAAGATTTTCCTTCTGCCAGTATCACTAAAGACGACCTTCTGGCTGCCAGATTCACAAATTCATTTAATGTGATACTTTGGCAAAGTTCTCATGGAAAGGTTTACATTTTTATACATAATCAAAGTAATCCTTCCCAAATTTCCATTTTTTTGCCTCCTTTCCCTGGAAATGCAAGAACTGACACGTCCTCTACTGCTTCTGGCATTTCCCCTCTTAATTGCTACTAAGAGTAACTAGGAATGGAGTACTGGGCTCAGTCTTCTGACTGACTGAGGGGTTTACTTCTGCTCAAATCATAAGTAGTTTGAGGAAACTGAGCATCCTGCTCCATTTTTGTGAAGCATGTCAATTATCACTTCTCAGAATCTTGGGGGTGACTTCAGGCTCTTCCTTTAAAATCAGCAGAATTTGTAAAGACAAACCCCAACAATTTTGCATTATTTGGTAGCTCCCCAGCAGAGCGGGTCCAAGATAAATACATGCTAGCAGTTCTGTATCAATGCCAGTTTAGGAGTGAAAAATGGCTAAGCATTGTCTTTGAACTAATGCGTTCATTTCCTTACAGTGAGGAAAAACCATCAAAGAATGAGCCAGAGCCATTTAGAGAGCTGGACAGTTTGGATTCAGAGAGGACTCTGTTTTTCTCCAAGGAAGAAGACAGGTAAGTTTAAAACCATTAGCTAATGTAGCTTTTATGACAACAGTCAAAGAACAGGACGTTTCTTGTGGGTTAGTGACCAGTTAATGATCTAAGGAGCAGCTGAAGGGCCAAGAAAGTCATTACTCCTCAGGAAGTGCTGTGCCCTCTGGTTACGGCTGTTGTTGCTCTCTAAAAAAGGAATATAGAAAATAAAAAGAGATACAGAACTGCTTTAAGGAGACAACACTAAACCTTTTCTGAGCTGGTAATTTCTACAGAACAAGGAATTTATTTGGGAATCAAATAGGATTTCCTGACATTCCCGTCAGCTCATGATGACCCATACACATTGGATTTTAGGAAGCTATCAGATTACTGAGCTGAGCAGAAAGAAGGTTCTCAGCAAAACCTTATGTCACTGCATACTTTACTACAAAGGTGTACATGCACCCATCAGTACCAGGGAATTTTAGGTTAAGTCAGCTTCTCACGCTCCTAATTTATATTTTAACAGATGAGCCCTGAGGAACCTTATGAGTTAGAGGGAGCATCACACGAATGGGTAATGGAGCAGAAGGTTTTGTCAGCTATTTGTGGTCAATCATAGATCTGTGATTCAGAACAGAATCCCCCCTACACCTCTACCACACACTCATCACCAAAACCTGGGAGACCACAAGGACTTAAGTCAGGATAAGTAGACCTTTGATTGGCACAAAGTCCTCTTAATGGCCAAGTAGTGCTGAGAAGCCACTTAGCTTTTCCATGATTTAAAGAGAACTTCAGAATATGTGACCATTGGTAGAGAGGAAGCATCATCTGCGGTGTGAAGTCCTGGACCAAGTCAGAGTTATTAGGTTCTACTTTTACCTCTGGCATTTAACTGCTGGTGTATTGGAGAAAATCATTAGTTCTTCTCTCTCCTTTCCTAGCCTATAAAATAGGTGTAAAAGCATCTGCCTCTTGGGAGCTATTTGTAAGCAATATCATAAAGCACTTCCATATCCTGAGTGCAGCATGGTTTGGTCATTACATTGTGTGTTCTAATTGCTATTATCCTAGCAATTTATTTTAACAAAGAGGCTCTCTCCCTCCCAGATCTATTTCAGCATCTTACAGTAAAGCTGCAATTATCTGTTTATAATATTATCCTGTTACCATGGGAATGTATCTCATGATGTCATAAATTGAGCGGTAGTACAGAATCAGGCATATCGAAAAGGTTGGTGGTGAAGAGAACCTTCTCCTTGTAACAAATGTATTTAATAATTAGCAAGATCATCAGAGGAAATTAAAAACCAGTGAAGAGTCATTGTTTATTTTCTGTGAGGTGAAATTGAAAATATACCCCAGTGTGCACATCCTTTGTTGGAGATCATACTTCTCAGAGTCAGAATCACAAAATTAAAGATCCAATAGCATCCCTAGCTTACACAGGAGAGCATTTTATGTGGAAACAAATCCTCACACAAAGATCGAATTGCTATCAAACTTGCATTTTCTGCACAGGATAATTTCCATTGCCAATAGATACCACTTCATGTTCCAAAACACAGCAAAACAGCTGTAGATGTGCAGGTCAAATTTCCCTTCAGTTACCAAAATATTTGCGTCATTCCACAACACTCAAAGACTACCTCAGTACATAATTTATGAGGTCAACTCTTTTTGCTAAAAGGCTTCTATATTTCTTTTTTTTTTGCAACTTGCTCTGATTTAATCACAAAGGGCAAGGTGCCAGTTCTGCAAAGGAGTAAGGTATTCTTCAGTAGGTCTATCAGATTCCAGCAAGGATAGTCAAGAAACACAGGCTTAGTATGATCCAGCACTTAGAGACTGGGTCAGAAGTTTAAAGTCAGAGCAACAACAAGAACTTCCACAGACAAACACTGCAAGAAAATTTTAGAGCCAAAATAATTAAGAGCTGACTCACAAAAATTCACTGGTCATTTTTTTTCCTTCCCTATTATTTATGTTTATAAAGAGCAATTACCCTTCCCCCTCTCCTTGTGCATTGGCACTCCATGCAGGAACACAATGAAATAAAAATAATACAACTAAACTGAAATAACAAAAATGTGCACATAATTCTGAAGTGACTTTGTTTTTCAAAATCCTCTTTTTGATTTTAAATATTTCTGCTGTGGTAATGTGATTGCTCTGACTTCTACAGCCTTCCCCTTTGGCCAGCCCCAGCATCTGCCTGTTACTATCTTACAAGAAGCTTTATATAGAATAATATTGAGCCTATTCCCATGAACTAATTTTAGGAGATTGACACCAAGCATGTATTCTTTTTTATTCGCAGAGGAAATGACACACTGGAAAAACAGAACCCTTCTGCAAACACAGCATGGGCGACATTCATATTTACCCGGTGGAGAAAATTCTGGAGTGCCCCTGTAACTGTATTTATGGGGAATGTTATAATGTATTTTGCTTTCCTGTTTCTATTTACTTATGTCCTTTTGCTGGACTTTAAACCACCTCCACCTCAGGGTCCATCTGTTAAAGAAATTGTACTCTACTTCTGGGTGTTTACCCTTGTCTTGGAAGAGATCCGACAGGTGAGCAACCTGCATCACCTAAGTAACAGCACAGTAAAACCTGCAGCAACATTTTCAGTAGATTTACAATCTGTATAACTGCACAAGCTTGGAGATTTCAAGTGTCAGATGCACAGGTGAACAATACAGAACTTACCTTATCCAAAACATCTCACCTCTCTCTCCCAGAGCAAGCTCTTCCTCCATCATATAAACCTACAACTCTACCTCTGTTTTCCCATCCTACTCCAGCCTTAACCAAGTCAAGTGGGCTGCCAGCATTCGGATATTCTTTGCTTTGTAAAGTCCCTCTCTGATTTTACTCCCCAGAACTAGGTCCTCCCACCACAAATAATGTAAGTTGGAAGTTATATTCTACACCTGGAAACACAGCAGACAGCTCTACAACCTTTTAGGAGATTCTTCCCCACTGGGGACTCCTAAAAAAAACCACAAGTAAATGAATGCAGATTATTTGTGGCTTTTCCTAAAATACTTTTCAAATCAAAATAATAGCAGATCTCTTTTGGGATTTCTTTTCTTAAAAAAACCCAACCAAACAAAACCACCAACCCCCAAACCCCCTTCTCCATTAGTCTCCCATTACTCGTTTTCAAATGTCCTCAGTTTAAAAACTGAAAACAGTGGTGCAAGTGTGTTGCCAACTGTGGGTGCATAAAGCTCTTCTCATTAGGCACAAAAAGTTACAATCATTTACTCTGGAAGAACTAATAGATGTTCATTACCTAAGCAAAAGAGACAAGGAAGTTTGTCACAGCGTATTTGAAATGATGCAGCAAGGCCATAACCAGAGGACAACATGGAAAAAACCTGGATCAAAGAACATTTCATTTTAACCTGTAAAACATGAAGACTGCCAGGTTAAAACCCAATTAAGAATGCCTAGATAATCAAATGTGCCTTTACTGACAATTCCAGTACACAAATGCCCGATCTGCTCATGGTGTCTAGATAGCAGTGCCTAGAAACTGAACTGTGACTGGAAGCTGCATTGTTTAACAGCTCAAATGCTGACAAAAATCACAGAATCACAGAATGCTTTGGGCAGGAAGGGGCTTTAGAGGTCATCTAGTTCCAGCCCCCCACCGTGCACAGCTTTCCCCGGAGCAGGTTGCTCAAAACCCCACCCAACCTGGCCTTGAACACTTCCAGAGATGGGGCATCCACAACTTCCCTGGGCAACCTGTTCCAGTGCCTCACAACCCTCACAGTGAAGAATTTCTTCTGTAAAAATTTTAAATCAGGCCTCAAAAATTCTGAAGACTAATACCACAAAAATAAAGATTTTTTTTCCTTTTTATCTAACTTTTGTGTTTAAAAATGGCAAACTGAGCTAATGTTTTCAAGCTTTTTTCCCCCTTCTTACACTAGGAATTTGTTTTTTCTCTTTGCAACAAAACAGAAAAAGAAAACAGGTATTATGTTAGAACTCAGAAGGTAATAGTGAAAGTGGAAACAAATCAATACCAATGATTATTTCTCTTTTTCAGAGTTTCTATACAGATGAAGACACAAATTTAATGAAAAAATTTAAACTGTATGTGGAGGATAACTGGAATAAATGTGATATGGTGACCATCTTTCTCTTCATAATTGGGGTAACCTGCAGGTATGCATTTACTCCATGTGAGGTGGTCAGCAGCAGTAGCAAGGGCCGTGTACATCAACTGACAGCTGAGTCTCATGTGCATGAGAGGATGGGCTCCAACATTCAGTTTTACAGGCTTTGAGACATGTTTCTGCAGTAGGAACCTCTAAAATTCTGTGGAAATCACAGAAGTTGCTCCAGACCACAAAAAGACATTGATATATTCAAAGACATGTACTGAAAAGCTCTGCTTTTTTTGTTTGTTTGTTTTCAGAAATCCCTTTTACTCAAGGTACCCTTTTAAAAATTATTATTTGTTAATAAATCTCATTGAAGCCAAGACGGAGAAAACAGTGTTCCTCCATCTTTTGGCTATTTCTCATCACTTTACAGACATTTTCAGTACTCGCTGAAAGCTGATATTTCATTCCATGTGTTCTGCAGGATGCTGAACTCAACTTTTCAAGCTGGCCGTACAATACTCGCCATTGATTTTATGGTGTTTACACTTAGACTTATCCATATTTTTGCAATTCACAAACAACTTGGACCAAAGATCATAATTGTGGAAAGGATGGTAAGTGTGAAGTTTCTCAGATAAATACTTGGGCCTTCTAAAAAATGAAGAGTAGGAAATACTGTCTTTAGAAAGGAAATAACTTTTTAATCTGTCTTTATTTTTACATTCTAAGGTTTGTCATTTTTCATATTCCTGTGTTTTATTATAAGGTGCAATCTTTGAAATAGATCCTTCTAAAGAGCTCTGTAGTGCAGTAGGTTGGTCCCAATTTACTAATCTTTCTATCTCACCTAATAATTTATCCTCAGATCTGGCAAATGAGGAGCAGTCTTTGCCTTACTGCTATTCTTCCTACTTCTAAGCTGTGTGCATCCAGGGCAAAGACCTCAGGCAGACAACAGGCCATGTACAGAAGGGCAGGGCTTCCAATGAATGACTTGCAGAAACAAACTATGGCTTTTGCAGCAACTGCAGAAAGAATAACTCCTAAAGGAGTTATTCTTACTTGTACTTTTTAGTTCCCAGTTTCAATGAAAACACATCAGTACTTTGTGAGCAGATGCTGGAAGATGTTGATAAAATATTTTTATTTATTACTGCTCTCCTGCAGGAAATGAGACATTGGGATTACAGTTACTGTGCTTGGGTATGCGTTGGTATGTTGAAATAGCTTTTTATTTAGGCATGTTAATCCTCTAGGTCAATTAGCCCATGCTAACTGATTAATAGAGTTCGTCTAATTGTACGTACTATTACAGAATCTACAAATATTTGATTTGTGACTCACAGCAGAACTCAGCAAAAGCTCTACAATCTAAACAAGCGTATACATTGAGTAAACATAACTACCAAGCTATTTGGATTTGTCTACAAATGCAATAACTGGAACTCTAACATGACATTTGGTTGGACTAGCAAAAGGGTAAATGGCAAATAAATATTTGTTCTTGTTCATTGTCTAGTTTATGGCATTAGCAGGCTTCTGTTGTAAGAGAACAAGTCAGATGTACTGCTCCTAACCCTTCCTTTGCTGCCTGCCAAGCTGAACCAGGGCCTTGAACAAGTACTACCTGTGTCTGTTTTGCTGGCACCTGACATCCTGCAAGATAACACCAGGATTGGGAAGATGCAAAGAAGAATATAAACAGCAGCCTAGACAAAACCCTAACATGGGACACTTCATCTTCCCCCCCACCCCAGGGGATGCCTCAGCTTTGGCAGTTCAATGTTGAACCTTACATCAAATGGAACAGTGAAGGTCACTTCAGTAAATGAAACCTGCTTGCAAGGTTCGAGGCGGTTCAGGCAAGATCATCTCCTTTACTTAACAGAGAAGCAATCCCAGATGGTCTCTTACTGTCTTTCTCCTTTATTGCCTTGCTAAAGAATTGCTGAAACTGGTCTGGTACCTGCTAAAATGCCAGAACAATTCCAGAACAATGCTCATTCCCAGAACAATGCTCGTTCCCAGAGAAAAAAAATATTTCCAGGCTTGTCAGTGCTCTCCCATCACCATGACACCCTTACAGCCCTGCAGCATTCCTAAATTTTAGATCATTCAGAAAACAAAACAGATTGATCAAAGTCAGACATCAACTCTGTCCTGCTTGGCTTAGAGAGGATGTTTCTTATCAGAACTCCAAGTAACATCCTGGAGGTCTGAAATGCCTATGCTTTTGGGTAACTGTACAATCCAATAATCTAACTGAAATGAATCTACAGTCCCTAATGAACTCTGTCAGATTAGATGGGGAGAGGATGAAGTGTTCCTCTTCCACCAGGGAAAAATTACTGCACTTGAAATGAATATTAGATTTTTTTTTTTTTTAAGTAAGTGTTTTAGGATTCAATTACTTCTCCTTCTGTAGAGAAACACAATGTTTAAAAGCAGGAAGCCTCAAAAAGAATCCTTCAGATGCATCACTTAGCTTGAAAACTGAAGACAGAAGCAACCCGATCCTTGCAGCCCTCACTGCCTGCTGTATCAGTGGCTCAGTGTTCATCAATGAGCACTGACTGCTACCAGGATTCTCTGCTGCAGCAGAACTCTTGTAATTCACAGTAAAGCAGTCCATGGTACTGAGAGATCTCACGGAAAATATGCACTTTAAAGGAACAATGAGAGTCGCTTAAAAGATAAAATGTGTTTCATTTTTAAATGTTTGACGATTGGAAAGCAAGATTTTAATTTAAAACGTGCCTTTATCTAAATGAGCTATCAAAGAAGAGTGCTTACTACAGGCCAAGGACAATATGGTAACAGCAAGGTCACACAAGGAATTCTATGCATGGAACTATATCCTATTTCACTTCCTTTAACCTAAACAAGCTTGTAAAGAGACAGAATTATTTGAGCCATAATCATACAGAAAGACTACTGTTACTTGACTATGCTATCACAGTCACTGCTCCTCCTTTTCTCCCCTCCCCCTCTCTTTTGTAGATGAAGGATGTTTTCTTCTTCCTATTTTTCTTGAGCGTGTGGCTCATTGCCTATGGTGTGACAACTCAAGCTCTGCTTCATCCCGATGACAGCCGAGTGGAATGGATATTCAGAAGGGTTCTTTATCGTCCCTACCTTCAGATATTTGGCCAGATTCCACTAGATGAAATAGACAGTGAGGAAATTTCTTTCCCCCTAACTTGGCCGTTTTTGAATGCACACTTCTGATTAGAGCGTGGAATTCCTTTCCAAGTACTGTCCTTTTTTAATTTCATTTTTTAAAATCTTTGTCCTACGAGCCAAAGCTTATACGTTACTATCACATAAATAGTGTACTTGCAAAGAGATAATGGGTGTTGTGGAGTTACACTAGAGTGTAAGGGCTGGCCCTATTTAGATAAGCTCTCAGAAATACACAAGGATTTGCAGCTTTAAAGGCTGGCATATCTGCTTTCACTTCGATCCATTTCTGTTCAGTTTAACCTAGACCCAGATAACCCTGTGTAAACTCAAATAATAAATAACAGCTGCTCCATACATTTTGGCAGTAGTTTAATGTGACAGTGCTAAAGCAGTACCACTCTGCCTATAAGCAAACACCTTTTTTAGAATAAATATTACTCTAGAGCATTTATTTACTCTGGAGATAAAGCTGCCCAAATCAAATAAAGCTAGTAATTGCTTATGCGCAGCATTGCAAACAGAACAACATAAAAATATTCACAAGACACAGAAATAATTAGACATAAAAGTTCAAAGGCAACATTTCTGATAGGTAAGCAGGTGAAATACAGAATAGGTCACCTCCCAAAGAAGTCTGAAGTAACACCACAGAATTGAGCCAGAAAAAACAGTGCTAAATGTCACTGGCAAAAATGAAGTGGGATTCAAACTTGGAGTAATATAAAATGGCACTAAAAAAGTGCCATAGACAGAATCGAACCAGTAAGCATTTTCTCATGTTCATTCTGCTTAATTAAAAAAAGCATGTCTTAGAAAAGCTAAAAAAGCCTGAATGACACATGAGAGAGGAGAGTGATTCGCATCCATTTTAAATGCCTATAGTGCAAGCATGCACAGCACAATCAGTCACCCTTGTTTCCATTAAAGTAATTGGAAAGAAACAAATATTTCTGGAACAGGATTCAACTCATTTGCCAAAAAGTCAGGTGTAGCACTCCCTAGAAAGGTGTGTTTCTCTCCACTGAAACTCCAGTGGGTGTCTCCACCTGGGTAAATAACTGGTTGAAAGAAACAGAAAAAAAGAACCAATTAGATGGGCAACTTCCAGAAGGGATTCATTTGTCCTAGGGCCCTCTGGGGCTTATTCTGTTTAACATCTTTATGAAACATACAGGAAGGGACGGGGTAATGAGGAGGACAAAATTTGCTGACAAAACTACATCACTGGGTAGCAAAGACAAGAACTGACACCTAAGAGAGGCAGAGGAGCCTCATGAGGGCTGAATCATCAAATGAAATTCAGTATAGATGAGTACAAGGTAGTGCCCTTGGTGAAAGCAGTCCCAGCTTGGTGAGCTTTGATATAACCACGTGCTCTAATGAATGTAACCATGGGGTTGCCTGTGGCACTGGGGAAAAGGATTATTAGGGAAAAAATGGAGGAAAAAGAAGTAATTATCATTATGCTACTCTAAACTTGTGGGTTTAATTCACAGCTGGAGACAGAATACAGCACTAGACCTGTAGTCTGATGCAGCAGAACCAGCTGTTCTTCCTAACCTTGACTGCAAGCTCAGATACACAAAGCACTTTAAATTTAGAATGAGGAACCCCATTGCCATTTTACTGAGTTTTCTCCTCTAACCCACATGCCAAGCATGAGGACACAAGAATGTGGGGGAACTCAGAGGTGGTTTGATTTTCAGAACTCAAAACTAGTCTGAAAAGGATACAGCCCTTTCAATACAATGCCTTTTTGATGACCATTACTACAAAGCCAGCTGTGAGAGCCATCTCACCACTAAACGAGCAGTCAGATTGTGGAGCTCTGCCGTGTCCTAGGGCTGCAAATATGTTGCACAACAATGCAATATCTTTTCATGTACATGATCATGTGCACGTGATTATACTTTCACAAAATCAAATAAAGAAACATGGCATTAGGGTTTGTCATAACTATTCTTTTCTTTCTCCATCTTCCTTTGCAGCATCACGAACGTATCCCAGGAACTGCACGTTTAACCCACTGCAGATCCTGCAGGAGAACACCCCATCCTGCCCTAACAGCTATGCCAACTGGCTCGTCATACTCCTGCTGGTCATCTTCCTACTCGTCACAAATGTCCTCCTTATGAACCTCCTGATTGCTATGTTCAGGCAAGAGTGATTTCACTAATTGTCAGGACAGAGGCTGCAAAGGTTTAAGTGGATGCCCACATTTACTACCTCACTGCTGGCTATTCCTTTTGGAAATTACATTTGTAATTTTCCTAATGAATATTACTTGGGGATTGATAGGCAGAATTCCGTGATCATATAGCTCTTAAGTTCTCATCATCTTTACTCTAGCCACATTGGAGACAAGGAGAAAAGAAGCGTCTTTTACTGCTAAAAATTCAATTGAACATGCACAGAAGGGTCTGAGTCTGTCTGTGCTGCATCACAAATCTGCAGGTGCACAGCAGCCATAAACTTGGCAGACTTTGCAGTGGATGATTTGCACATCAGGGAAATGCTTGTTGTCAGCACAGCTAATAATGATTCATTTGGCTGAAGGACTGATGTGGCATGTTTGCTGATCTTTCCTGAGCAAAGTAGAATTACCTTTCTTTAAAAAAAACCCCAAACAAAACAAATGTATCTTTCAACATTTAAGAACTGCAACTGCAATTATTGTAACATCTAAGAATTTGCACAAACTTTAGATTAAATCAACACTACTCGGTGACCTCACTGCTCCTTTTTTAAAGTAAATAAGGGACTAAATTTTGTTATATTCATCTTCAGCTTGTGGTGAAAAGAATTACATACTTTTATTCCCCCCCACAAATTACAGTTACACTTTTCAAGTTGTCCAGGGCAATACAGACATCTTCTGGAAGGTGCAGCGCTACAACCTGATTGTGGAATACCACGGCCGGCCTGCCTTAGCACCTCCATTTATCATTATCAACCACATAACTCTGGTTCTCAGAAGACTCTTCAACAAAATGGAACACAAGAAAAAACACCTGGGTGAGTTGTTAACAAATGTGATCTAGCAACTGGAGAGCCTGACTCTCTGCTAGGACATGGTGCATACACGAAACAGAAGAACAAGTCAGATTTCCTTAAGCCAAGAGTCACAATGTATTTTTAACAAAGAGTGCTAGGAGAGTACAAATGAAAACTTCAGGTTTATAATGTAAGCTATAAACAGTTTCCCACAGTGCATTTCTTGACGCATCATAGTTATTACAGTGAAGGCAGCAATATAAAGCAGGTTAAAGGAATTTGATTCCTGAAGATTTAACAGTTGATAGGTTTAACAAATAGCTATTTCATTTGCTCCTGAATTTTAGCAGTTATTAACCCTAAAAACGATCTTCCTTTAGCATATCAACCTTTCACTACTAGTATCAGAGAAAAGGAAGTAAAATACAATTCTTAACTTATTTTTTCCACAGAAAGAGATCTTCCAGTGGGCCTTGATCAAAAAATCATAACATGGGAGCTGGTGCAAAAAGAACATTATCTCGTAAACCTTGAGCAAGAAAAGAAAGAAAGCAATGAAGAAAGGCTCAAGGCCACCTCTAATAAGTATGTTATTCTGACCCACAGTAAGAGTTAACTTGCAAGCCTTCAGCTTTCCATGAGTCCAAAATTGAAGCACTTGTAAAGCTTGTATAAAGGGTTCAGCTGGAATGCAGTTAGGAAATACATAGCCCATGAAAAAATGTGAGAGGCCAGCATCACTACAATGTTAGAGGAGTTTTTGTCACTCTTGAAGTATGTACAAATATAGACCTGGAAGTTCCAGCCAAATCTGTAGCCAAGCTCAGTGAAAATCTTATTCATGGAGAAAATGGTGGGAAAATAGTTTGTTTTCTATACTGCAGCACAGGTAATTTCATCCCCTGTAGGAATACAACACAGACTTTTGGATGGAAGGTTAAGATACCTTGAATTATAGATGCAGAAGAACAAATACTTGGGACTTTATGGCATGGGACTGAGTCTCCATTTGTGTACTTCTCTATATTTCCCCACTAGGAATACTACTTCGATTTGTTTAGTCTGCTAAAGAGTAAGTCCTAAATTATTATTCAGAGGTTTAAACCTTTAAGTGAGACTCAGAGTAGTTATATGCAGGGAGAACAGAAACATCTAAGACAGCAAACCACTGTTTAAAGAAGCTTTTAACACCTGTTCCAGCTGTTTTCTCTTACAATAAAACAGACTTCAAACAGAGGTGCAATGGGTGTGAAAGTTACCATAATAAGAAAGTTCCACGGAAATGTTCCTGTGCTGTCTGCTTTCTTTCAAAACAAACCTCCACCTCTCCAACTCACAGAATAGCTGGAGACCAGAGCAGCATACTTAGGTTCTTGGAAAATACTCTTCTCCCTCTAACTCACATACACCCTCAATTCATAATTTAGAATGATTAAATGGGTTTAAACTTTATTCTCATAAACAGATCACTGACAAACCCTTGGAGTAAGTGCTTAATTGTTGAGATAATGCAATAAATATATGTACAATTGCTTCCAAACAAACTCTATCTTTTATATCATCAAGAATAAAGATGAGGCAGTGTGGGTGAAGTTACTGGAGGGGAAAAGTAAGACTACATCTGGCTTCACGGAATTTCAGGTACAGCAGAGTCAGAAAAAGACTGGAAGAGATTCAGATGAACACCACTAACCCCGTGGCTTTTATCTTTGCTCTTAGGTGGTAGCAGCATGGTTTTGAAACCTTAGGAAACCCCCAGAAACTGATTCTTTGAACTTTGCACTGAACCAATCTCAAAATGCATTAGACCCACCCAGCAGCAGGTTTTTCACATCGATGGGATTGGAACATAGCCTGTTAGAGGGAAACTTTGAAATAGTAGCTAGGAGAAACCAGAGAGGGATTTGCCAAGCCTGTGAGGAATCAGATGCTAAGAATAAGGAACTGATGGGGGAACAGGTGAAGGATACAGAAAGCATGGGGATAATTCAGTGATTTGGAGGCACTATATGAAGGTTGCCTAAGCAATCCCTTTGGACTGCATGAAAAAGGGATTTGACTGTCAAGCCAGTTTCCAGAAATGAAAGCTTGCATAAATTTTAAGTGGCTTATCTCTATTGTGGCCTCAGATCTCACACCAGGATCAGTTTCCTTTGGATACAGGTGGGACAGACACAAGTGGCTGAAGAGACAGAGCTGCTTCTTTCTGCTGCCCTTGATTTCCACAGCAACTGGGGCTAGGTGGCCCTCACCAGAAGCTGAATGGCTGCCCTGATCTGTCATTTGTGAGTCCCTGGGCAACAGGTGCATGAGAGTGTTCCAAAGATGCTGCTCTGCCCAAAAAATACTTCTGGGAACACCTCAAAAGGACAAAACTTTTAGGAGGCTGTGGGATGTCTGAGCAGCACAGAACTGCAGTGAAGGGCCATGGCTGTAGTAAAGTTACACATGGTTTGTGTTTTATGGTTTCTTCTGAGGCCTCTTCTTTTTGCTCAAGGTGTTTGCTTTGTTTCCACAGGGTGGACAATTTGTCTAAGTATTTTAGTGGGTTGAAAGAACAAGAAAAACGATTTAAAGTTCTGGAAGCCCAGGTAAGTAGTATTTTCTAGGCATTTGTATCATCTTTAGGATTTCACCATCTTTCTCTCATTTAATGGTGGTTTGGCAGACCCTACTTAGGTATTAAGGGAAGGAGAAATGGCTGCATGTTACAGTTTCACTTTCCTTACTGCTTTCTGGGGATATATATTTGTAAAGAAACATTTCTAAACCCCTGTAGAAAGGAGAAAAGGGAATACAACATTCCTTGCTCTCCTTGGTAGCTTACTTGAGAAGTGTTTACTTCCTTTATTAAGGATGCTTCTGGAATGAAATGCTTCATCTTCCCCCCATCCATTCTTGTCCTCCTAATCTTTTATTTAAACCATCAGCTTGGAAAATACTCACATTCTGTCTTATCTGACCTAATCTTCTTGTACATCAGTTTTTCTAATTTTCTTAGGATACCAGGTACCAGCATCTCAAAGGGAAGTGTCCAGCGTACAATTATGAAATCCAAATAATACCAGGAAACTCTGTCTTGAGATTTTGATGACAAACCCTTGACATATAAACAAATGACATTTCTTACAAAGTCTGAAAATGCATTACCACCTGCTATGTAGCACAACTCTTATTGTTTTCTTTATCTCTACGACTCTCCAGTATAGTTTTGGCCTCGCTGAAAGTTCTTTATCTTAATACTCCCGCTACAGTTTCCTGCTCCCTTCTTATCCCTTTTATGGCTTCCTGAAAAAAAAGTCAGGCTATACAGGTCCAATAGAAACACACAAGGAATGATTTAGTAAGTTTGTGCCAGCTCGAGGTAATGCAGTATACTCACAAAAAAGGCAGGTATTTAATCACTACCTATTTTGTAGATTTGCTACTGTACAGCTGTTATCTCCTCCATGGAAGAGGTTTTAACCAAAACCAACCTCTTGTGCACTCAACCAGCTCCAAACTACACATGTAAGTACTGAAAACAATCACGGAAAAGCTAATTAATACAGCTGAACAATGTAGTTAAAAAAATTAAGGCGGAAAAAAAAAGATTGGAAAATAACCCCATAAGGAGATATCTAGAGGTGATGGGAATATAAAAAGGGAACAGAATATTCTTACTTTAGAATGAAAAAAATTACCTTTTGCAAAGTACACTTAAAAGCTTTGGGGCAAGGACTGTCACTTAGTGTGAGTTAGAATAATCTCACCCAGTTCAAGCACATAAACAAGTATCTATTTGCAACAGAGGATTGCCTTGGGGGTTTCTTGAGTCCATGAGATAACCCTACTGAAGTATAACAAAAATATTTAAAATGCATAACAATAATCATTAAAATAAAAAATGAGTAATTCTCCTACTTTGTTTTAATTAACAGAATTCATTTGCCTTCAGAGCTGCAGCTATTTCTGTCAGTTAAGAATCTTGTCTCGTGTCCCAGGGCTCCACTGTTTGGAGCTTAAAACATTAGAGATAGGAACGAACTATTTCTCAGCCACTGCAGGATATCCAACACAACAAAGATTTTGGATATTTTTCTTAATGACCTATTTCAGTATCTACCTCTTGCTATCTATTACACAAAATAGCCTCCAGAACCCATAAACTGAGCATATATACTACATGGAAAAAAAGCAGCTGGAAAACTCAACAAAGTCATGACAAGACTTTGAGTCACTCAGATTTGAGTTAACCTCAAGCTTTATTTAATTCTGTCAGAAGTTTATAGAACACTTATATGAGTTGCTTCATTATCAGCATTCCAATAAATTCCACCCCATAGCAGGCTTCCCAGACATTTTAATACTGTAACTGCATAAAAATCAGAAATTTAAATAGCTGAAAAACAAGGCTGTGTTTATCATTTACTTAACAAATGCAAAGTACTACAATCTACAGCATCTTTTTTTCCCAACATTCTAAAGTTTCCTAAGCAATTACTACTATGTGCCCTTTGTCCTAAGGCTTTTAAATGAGCACAACTTTTCCAATCCTATTAGGTGTGAAGAGTGCCAACACAGAAGCGCCTTCACCGCAAAGAAGTGAAAGAGAAGAGCGTGCAAATCAGTTTGAGACTGACATCGAATACATTGATAATTAAATTTTATTCTATTTCTTCACATTAAACCTTTTGTCCTACTGAACTACTGTAGAAGTAAAATCCTAATCTCACGAAGGCCTAAGGGCAAGCTCCCTCTTTATGCTAAGCACTGTCAGTGGTTGACATCACTGAGGATTTCTTGGGTCTTTCTCCATGGGTTTCTTGAGCTTTCTGTCCTGCTGCTCTTATAGCACCTGGTCCTTTTTCCAAAACCATTCCACAAGCAGCACTAACAGCTTTCTCCTCCAGGGTGACTCTACCACCTTACTTTCTAAATACCATTTGTTCTCCAGATACCACACCCTCAATCCACCATCATCCCTGCCAAATTCCACACTTCTCTGTTCAAGGGAGTCTCCCTTTGGAAGGGCCATCGTTTACGCACTGAAAAACAAGCTCCTTCCTTGGCCAAGAAATCAAGCTTGTACTCCTGAGCTGCTTAGAAAAGGAAATCAAGAAATAGTTTCCACAGGAAAGAGCCTGAATAGTGAACTATTACAATCCATACAGTTCCTGGAGTTCCTACAACTCTCAAACAATTGCACTCACCAGCTTCTCTTCCCACGCTGGCTCCTGTGAGGTATTCCTTTGCTGGTATTCCTTCTTGAGAGCTCCTCACTCAACCCCAGAGACTGGAATCACCTGGTCTTTGTTGTTCCCGTGCCCCATCAGTGCTGCTGCTGGTTTCCTGCTGGAAAGGAGCTTGTGCCTCTGTGTATCACACCACATGGAATGCCTCCTCTACACCTAAGCATCTGATTTCATTTTACTTTTCTTTCTCAAAGGTCAGGGGGAAAAAAAATCACTTAAGAGACTTTAAAACCAGAATGTATACCAAGAAATATCCTGCAGACTAGGAATTTGGGCTGTTTGTGGCTTTTTCCATTACTTAAACTGGCTTGTACATTTTTAGCATACAAAAGCTTGCTGGCTTTATTAGAATTTTGCAAGATACACCACTAAAATACCAATACCATCCTCTAAGGGGCAATTTCTTCAGAATAATACAAACAGCATCAGAAGGGGGAAGTATTGGGCTGTGTCTGACACTGATAAGCTTCAGCTGCATTTCCTCACACAAATAATGTTGTCTCTATGCAATGTAATTGTGGATTGCACAAAAGCTTTGTTACCAGAGGTGGGGAAAAAAATAAATCTCAGCTCTGACAAAAATGAGCCTTTTATTAACAGATATTAATCTTGTTATGATGGCTTCATGAAACAGGCATTTGTTCAGTTAATCAGCTTTGCCTCAGACCTGTGACTCCATTATCAGTGATGGAGTTTTGGTAGTCCTACCTGTTCCTCACCCTGGGCAAGCAGAACTCATAAACCCAGTAAGTTTGTACTGAGCTGCATTTTTTTGATAAGAAATAACAGACATCTCACAAACAGCACTCCCTGCCCTTGGCAGCAGCTTCCACTTTGAAAGGGCTACTATTTTCATCGTGATCAGCACACTAATTATCCACTGGAACCCAAAATCTATCCATTTGGACTTGCTATCTCCCACTCACATACACTGGAACAACCAATGTTTTTGCCAATGACCCATTCACTAATATGCATTCAAGTGCACGCTCAGGAGAAAATACATTCTACTCTCAAAATTAAAATGTGAGCTTCAAAAGATTATCCACAACTGCTCCTTTTACATTGTTTTCTGCTTCTTCTGCCAAATGATGTATCTGGTCAAACAGAAAGCCCAAGTGGTTTGGGCCTACCAGTTAATTATTGTTAAGATGGACTCCCCCCACCCAGAGGAAGTCACCCACTCAAACACTCTTCAGTTAGAGCAAGCAGAGTCTACCAAAAATATCACAAATTCTTAAGAATTAAATCTTCCACCCCACAGTTACAAATACTACCCTTGGGATGGGTTCATTTAGAATAGTGGCAAAAAAAAAAATGTCAGTTCATACTGACCTGAACTAGTTTCAAATCATATAACCTTTCAAAGAATTTAATCTTTCAACCTTATTTATTAAGGTTTCCACTAACACTGTGGAAAAAACTTACTATATTTGACATTACTTACATTGTGATTCATTGTATGAGATGACTCATCCTACGAGGGGATTATACATAGTAAAACGATTGAAAATGTTAAAAATGTGAGCTTTGGAATCTATACGACTTGAGGGAGAAGTTAACAAGATGGCAAACCTAGAGTAACACTCTAAAAGGTTTTCAAGACAGTTTTCAAATCAAATACAGTATTTGGTAAAACTCTAAAGCTGCATTACTCAACATGGTTCAGAGAAGAAATCAAGTTACAACTGAAAGTTTATTGTATCACATAAAACAAAAAAGTATCCAGTTCTGGGATAAATACCTCATTTCCACAAATTCCCCCAATCCACGCACAATCAATATGGAAGCAGAACCTCCTGGAAAGGACATACCAAGGTCAAGGATCATCACATCGTATAACTGGGCACTGTTGTGCTTTCACCCTCAGTGGCAATGAGAAGGATGTTTTTAAACAAAAAAGTTAAAGGGTTTTCCTTCCTGGGGACAGGGCCAGGAGAAATCACATCTAGTGGAAGACTAGGTTTTATTTTCATTGTTTAAAGATCTCTACATAATGAGCTCATCACCTTTTCTCCAGGATTCCACAGGATTTGGGAACAACTCCAAAACTGGGAGTTACTAGGAAGCCCTGCAGCCTTTTATCTAACACTTCTGTTTCTTTGGATACTTCAGCTCCAGAGCAAGACCCAGGGAGCTGTTCAAGCAAACAAAGCACACCTTATTCTCTCCTGCCAGGATGCAACTATCCTGTGCCCATAGACTTCTCATAAACAAAAAGTCTAGAGTTTATTTTAGGTAGCCTAATTTCTAACAATATAAAATATTCTTGGTGGCTATGATGCAAACTGTTGGACAGAAAGCTATCACGTGGTTTTCAGACCAGAACAAAAGAAAAAAAGAGAAAAAAAAATGAACAAGACGAGTCCTGGGATGTCTCCAATGTGCTATATCCTTCAGGACTCTTCCTCCTCCCCTTCATCATCTACTTTAGGTCGGAAATTTTTCCTGCTCTTCTTCTTACTGCAGTGGAATCCAACTGTTCCCAGCGACAGCTCTTCACCTGCACCACTAAGCCTCGCATCGACTTTATCTTCTGTGTTCTGGTCCCCCTCCATCATGCACTCCTCCTCCTCTGCTGCCTTTCCACCATCACTGTCCAAGTGCCCCAGCTCTACCTTATCTTCTTCCCTCAAGTCATCAGTCTTCTTAAGAGATTTTCCTTTCAGATCTGTCTTCATCTGTTTCTTATCATCCTCCCCTGTTGATGTTTTCTTTTCCAGTCCATCAACACCTCTTTTAGTTGGTTTGGTGAAGACAATCCTCCCAGCTCCGCAGCTGGAAGGGTCCTGGTTGAAGGATGGGGTGTAGCTATCTTGGGTGGCCGAGCTCTGTTGCTCCCCTCTCTTCTTCAAACCACCTAGAAATTCCATGGCCACTGCCCTGTTAGTCTTGTCACTGGACTCTGAAACTCCCTCTAGGCTGTACTTGGTCCAGCGCTCTGGGTGTGCCACGTAGTCAGGCACCGCAGGAGAGGTTTTGGGAGCCTGCAGGGGTCTCGCTTGCTTTCCCGTGTTTTCTGGGACCGAGTTAGCTGAAACTGTGGTCGGAGGCAAAGGACGCTTAAACGTCCCATCAACAACGTTATCTTCAGGCATCGAGGGCACAGACAGCTTGGCTGCCTCTTCCAGGCAATCAAAAATGCTCTGGCTACGGAGAGAAAACGTAGAACTCATGCCTCTCAGATGGAATGGCTGGACAGGAGATCTGTGACCACTGTTTGAAGAGTCAGGGGTCTCCCCTGCTCTGAAATCTCCTTCATCTACAGATGGCTCCTCGGGAGATATTGTATCAACTTCTGCTTCACCGACCAGCCCCAAGTCATCAGAGTCAGAATCGCTGAGTGACACCGTGTCTGAGGGCAGAGCCCCTTCGTAGTCTCTGGCACCATCAGCCACTATCCCTAGAAAAGGTTCACCTGCCTCCTGGTCTCCCATCTTCGAGCTGTCACTTCACTGAGGTCTTTGATGTAGGCCCAGGAACAGCTTTAAATACAGTTTTCCAAATGCCCAGCGAGTTTAGTGCCTAGAATGCAAAGGAGCACAAAAACTCAACTGTGAAATGAGAACCAAGAATGAGACCATCACTCTGTGTCACGCAAAATAATTTCAACTGCAATATAACAGTTAGCTGTGCTTTAGGGATTCCCGAGCAATTTTGCTTCAAATGAAAACATTATTTAAGGAATGAATGCACATTAAAATGAAAGATTTACATGAGACTGAATATGAGAATATGAAGTAATTGAAAGTAGTGCTACCAAATTTCATTACAGGTTACAGCAGGTCCAGTTACTGAAAGATGAACATAAAGCTCTTGAGTAAATCTGAATCCCCCAAAGCTGTCTTATACAACTTCCAAGAGACAGCAATGACCTCTGCACATTACACCTTGTGTTTATTCACACTGTAAAAATCCACAAAAACACATCCAATTTCTCACACTTTGATTTGGCCGTTACAATCCTTACTGCATTAGCACTGTACCTGCTGTCCCAACAGCCATTATGCTCTATTATAAAGGACACTACCACTTATCCAGGTCAGTGGCAGAAGACGCACAAAAATATCAGGGCCACAGTTTCAAATCTGCTTTAATGTGGCATAAAGTACAAGCTCCACTCCTTCCTTTGGCTTTAAGCTCTCATGTCATCACTAGATTCCAGGAATCGGTAAAAATGAGCCAGCTCAAGAAATCAATCAATCCCACTGGATTACGAAAACTAATCACACATGCCATACTTGCACATGGAAATGAGGGGAGGTTGTAACCACAGGCCTGCAAGAGCTGGCCCTTCAGTCAGTAAATGACAGCATGATTTGAAGCCTGACTGTCAGGAGCAGCTGGAATACCTGACAGTGCCACCTGCTTGAAGGGAACCTTGCTGAACTCAGGTGGTTGATGATCACACTAGCACTTGCTGGGCAACTGGAAAGAGAGCTGGCACACACACATTTTGGTTCAGCTCATGTGAATTATGGAAACAGTTCTAACGTATTATTAGAATAAGCTTGGCTATCTAATTATAGGCTCTTCTGAAACGATGCAGTAAACAGACATGGAAAGTCTGTTAGTCACTCACTTTCTCTTGAGACTGAGTCAGCTTCCCCTCCTGAGGGTCAGTTAAAGCCACCAAAGATCTCAGCACTTCCACCCTAGAAAACAAACATTTCCATCACAATACTGGAAATGTAGTTTTAAAAATATCATCCAAAGCTGAAGACCTGGGTTCTAAATCTGACACAAACTCATGGTGGTATAGAAGTCCACAAATATTACTGAATTTTTGGCAGAAGAACAGCACACAGCCTAATAAGGCAGGCACCACTATATTTACCCAGTCTCCACATTCACACTGCCAACTTTATCCTGTACAACGGAAGAGAGGTTTTAAAAAAATTCAAGCTGTAATTTTCACGTGCAGAAAGCCAGCACTAAATAAACAGTATTAAATGCAGCTAAGAAGATACAAAAATAATAGTTATGCATTGCAAACATTAAGTGCTGCTACGTATTACGACCATGGGCAGCAGAGACTTCTCTTTTCAAAGAAAGGTCATGTTCAGAGTTAGGGCCAGATTTTCAGGAAGCATAAAACACAGACAAACTTCTGAGGAACCAAACACACAGAGTGCTATGTTCCATGTCAAGTCTGGGTGTCTTTGACAAAAAGGATCTGACGGCTGCTTTTGAAAACACTGCCCTCCGTCTAACCCCTAGTGGGAAATAATCTTCCTAAAATGGTGCGGTCTTCTGCTTGATTTTGGAACACATGAAAAGTAATGACTATAACTCAGTAGAAGTTTTGAAGTGCACAATCAAATAAAATACCTGTTTTCAGGTGGCAATAAAAGTGTTCATCATGGGCACCTCCTGTCTGAGAGCGCTTAAGACAGAAAGTAGAAATTGTGCTCCTAAGATGTTTTAGCCTTAACAACATCAGTAGGCAAACACGCTGGCTCTTATAGCTCACCAGACTCACTCACAGATTTGTTACGGTGACATGATCACAGCAGGACACGGAAAGGATGACGTCTGCCCGGATGGGAAGGTCCCCAGTGGGCTCCTCCATCCTGCTGTTGCCCAAACAGGCTCTGTGCGTCCTCCTGCAGCCTGTGAGGAGGACGGAGACCTCAGTCACCCCGAACCCCGGCCACAGGCCTGCTCTCCAGGCACGGAGAGCGCCGCACCACAGCCCACACAGTCACTCCGGACAGCGATCCGCAGGCCCCCGCGCCAAGGAACAGGGAAGAGGAACAGGGAACAGAGCAGCAGCCCCTGGGCACTTGCCCCGTGGAGGGGAAGCTCACGGTGCAGCCCCAGCTGTGCTGCCCGTCCGCCCCGGGCCCAGCGCCCGGCCCGGCCCGGCCCGGGGTGCTGCTGGATACGAACCGCCCGCACCACACGCGCCCCTCGCTGGCCTCCGCACCCCGGGCGCCGCCACCCTGCCGGGGAAGGGAAAGGAGGGGGAGAAAATGGAAGGGGGAGCGCCCCGTACCCCGACACCGCACGGCCCAAACAACTTCCACAGCAGCCGCCCGCCTTGCCCGCCTTGCCCGCCTCTGCCCCTCCGCCCACAGCCCGCGGCGCGCCGGGACACCGAGTCCCTGCCAGGCTGCACGGAGCGGACAGAACGGCGGCGGGACCACAACTCCCGGCGNGTCGCAGTCTGGAAAAAAAATCCGGTGTCACAGCTTTTGTTCTCATCGGAAAAGCAGGGCTTGGCCACCGCGAACACATCCGAAGTTTTTTATTTGTTTGTTTTGTTTTGTTCAGTTTTTTTTTTTCCCTTACGTGTTTATTCTCAAACCAGAAAACCCCAAGTCACTTGAGGCATGAAACCACTATCCATCCAAATAATAAAAAAAAATGTTTCCATTTTCCGCCCCAGAAGAACATTTTTTGTGCGTGTGTCAAGAAGTGGAGCTCTGTCTGAAAAATGTTTTATTGCCGCTGGCCAAAGAGGCTCGATTTTTGTTTTTCCCCTTATTTCAGCAAAAAGTTTAAATTTTCAGCGTAAATACACTTCCCAAGAGGCTTCGGTATTCAGCTTGTTTTCCCTGAGTTTAGGAAAAAGGGTTTGCTGTGCCGGGGGGTTGTGCCAGACAATGTTGTGGCTGCAGAGGCTTCACTGGCTCCCTTCAAGCTGGGCCTCACCGTCGTGACTCACCCGTGATATAAACTGCAGCCACTTCATAGGCATCCTCCGTTTTTAAATACATACTTTTGCCTGCTGGAGTGTTGCTAATTACAGTAATTTATGACACGAGGTCTGTGTTCGGAATATACTTGGCAGCAGTGGTGAGGTTATTGCAAAATGTCTTCCGTCTAGCTGGAGTCATGCTGTAGTTTTAGAACAGCTCTAGAGGTGTTTCCCATTTGGTGATCCTATTTTTTTTTATGTATAAACATATGGTAGTACGGTCACAGGCATTCAAATGGGTATCCAGATGGAGGGAGGAAAGGAAATCATGAGTCTTGTAGTAGGTGAAGCAGGAATGGAAAGGAGAAGGGCAGTAAATGGGCAAATGAAAGGAAGAGTAAACCTAGGTAAAGGCTGCCAGTGCTGTGTAACATTGTCTACTGTGCTGGGGACACATCAGGAGAGGGTCTCTGAGCATAGTAAAGAGCAGGCAGGAAAAAGGGTGTGGAGTAAGCGGTGGCATGTCCCATTTCTGTAAGACTGGAGACAGGCAGGGTACACAGACTGGGGCACACAATGGCACTGTCTTGTTTTGAACCTTGGTTCTTTGTTAGATCAGGGCCCTAAAGGGGCAGCAGAGCACGACACCTCCTCCAGTGTCTCTGTCACCTGTGGATGTGGGTGCCTTCAGGGACAAGCCCCATTTCTCCACTTAGAGAGGCTGCAAGTTCTCACTTTTTGCCTGGATGCTGTGTGTATTGATGACTAAAGAAACCTGAATGTACCCTTTTCCTCCTTCCTGTTTTTTCATTCATGACCCTGAAATTAGCTCAGCTGGTTAGAGCATGGTGCTTGTAACACCAAGGTTGTGGGTTTGATCACCGCACAGGCCATTTACTTAAGAGTTGGACTCAATGATCCTTGTGAATCCCTTCCAACTCGGATTATTCTGTGAATCTGTGAGATTTAGTATTGCACACTGTGGAGAACTGAGGCTGAGCTGCTCATTCTCTGGTGGCTGAGGACAAGGCAGCTTGCAGCAGTGGATATGCTGGTGTGTTGGGATTTTTGCTATTGCTTGGCGACAGCTGAAATAAAAATAATGAGTCAGAGTCTGAAGACCAACAGATGGTAAAGTGTTTTCCCCTTGCTGGCCTGGACTGAGGTGGCTTGAAGAGGGGGCTGGAAGGTGGATCTGAGCTGCAGCACAGGCCATCATCCAAATGAGCGGGCTGTATCCAGCGTGCAGGCTCCGAGGGGCCGCTCATTTGCGGAGATGGCTCCATGTGTCTGCAGGAAGCCAGCACATCCCTGCGTGTGGGGGTGGCATGTGAAAATGCACAGCAGCCTCAGCCCCATCACGGGCGCCTCATGCTCCTTTCCTGCAAATAAATCTGTTGTTTGGCGCCATCCAGTAACTGTTTCTGCTGCTCCTGTGCTCGGAGCCTGGGGCAGGGACCGCTGGTCCCTCCCCTCGAGGCTCTAGGAAAGCAGCAGGCCATTTCCCAGCAGCCACCCAGATCCTGCAAGCCAGACGGAGCAATAAGATGCATTTTTCAACATCTCCTGCATCTGGAAGGAGTATGGTGGTTACTCAGATGTGGCCACATGCAGCTGATGCTGGAGCTTTTGAGGGGAGGTGGGGAGGAAAAAGAGTATTTTCGTGCAGGCAAAAAGGAAAAGCAAAGTCATGACCACCGCAGCCTTCTCTGCTGGGAGAACGCAGCCATACCAAGCCAGACTGGTGCAGCCTAAAGGAAATAAATGAGTTGTCCTCTCCCATTTGCCAGAATGAAATCCTACAAATGGCCTTGAAATCCCCTGTGGTGTGGTTTTTCAGAATTCAGTGCTTGATACCACCTCTCTTTCTACATTGAGCTTCACTTACCTGTTTTACTTTGTACTTTCATTTGGTCCTGCAAGCAGATTAGATTTATTCCAGTGCTGTTTACCCATGTTGGTGCTATTCTCCCCTAAGGTAACTACATAAAATTAGTTCCTGTGGAGTGAGTTTTAATGCAGGCGGGCTATGAAGGTCTTTAGCAACTCTGTTCTTCACAATAACAGTGTTATTGCCAGCCTATAGAAGACCTGCAGGGAGACACCACAACCCCTTCTTTTGTTAGAGACATTGCATGTGTGGGAGGGAACTGAAGTCCTTTATGAGCAAAATTAATACTCTCTGCAATTACTTCAATTTTTTAAAAGAAACAAAAACAGTTGGGGGTGTCTGTTCATTTTAACTACAGAGTATTTGTACTAAGAAAACCCTTTTCCCAATCTTGCTGCTTTTTCCTTTTCACTATCACTGCTCTAAAGTGCCTGATACTAACGAGTAATGAAAGGCTGAAAAAGGTCACTGGAACCAGGTGAGGGCCTTGAAGTTAACATTAACAAGAAAACCCCACAGAACCCTAAAACTCCCCAGACCTCTTGTTCCAACAAGACCTGTGGGAGCTCCATCAACCAACACTGAGCCTTGCATTTAAAGCATGAATCCTTGCTGGAGGAAATCTCAGCAGTTGCTTGCAGTCGGCAGGCAGGGTGTTGTGTGCATGCCATCTTGCCTGGCCTAACACCAACACCTCTCAGTACTCAGCAAAGCTGTGTTCTGGCATGAGGGAATGCCCTAGCAAAGCAGGGCCAAGAAACACCTTTTTTTTTAAAAAAAAAAAAAAAAGGAAAAGGTGTGATTAAACTGTAATTAGAAGTGTTACTTGCAACCACTGGCACTTGAGCTGGGTCATCTAAATCCAGCGAGGAACACCAGGCAGCCCACAGTAGTTGCCACGTTTATATACCCACTAATGTGTCTGCAAGTGTGAAAACAACGTGGGTTTCGGTTATGCCACAGTTTTAGCACCTGGGAGGTGTTTTCTGTTTGCTCCAGGTCTGTGGGCACTGAAGTGAAAGCATCAGGCCGCCAGAGCTCAGCTGAAGGGTTTGCACCGAACAGCACTTCTGCGACCTCCTCCTTAGGTTATGCCCTGTGCAAGGCAATGTGATGCTCCCCAGGCTGAAACAGAGAAGTGGTCAGGCAAAAATATGCAGCCTCTACGTAGTCCAGGTGCACGGCGTGGTACTTATGGGACTTGGGGTTCCTAGCCTGTGTCTACCACTTAATCAAGAGCTGGTCAGATAGGTAATTCCCTTTCCCCTTCAGCACCCACTGGTGGCAGATGTTTCCTCTCTGGGGGCTGTAATTCCACTGATGGAGCCATAGTTCCCAGCCCTACCAGAGCCCTGACAGTGAATGAGATTGCTGAAACAGTCACCTTTTTTTCCTCCCCTAACTGGAAGGGCCATGCTGTCATGCCCAGCAAAGGAAACACTGGTTCAGAGCAGGAATGTGAGCACAGCCACGAACACATCCTTCATCCCTGAGCCTGGCAAGTGGAGCTGGCAGGCAGAGGGAGGGTGCGGCCAGATCCAGCAGTGAGGGTGCTTTCCTCTGCAGGAACCTCCACCATAAACAGCCCTGGCATGGGAGACCAGGCTGGATTTATTCCCTCCTGTGAGAATATGGCAACTCTTGGTTACAGCTTCAACAACTTCTGATTAGGGAATGGCATAAGCAATTTATGCATGTTAATCACAGCTGTCTTAGTGCAAGACAATTAGGCTCATTGCTACTTAGAAAACAAACAGCCCAGAAGAAGCTTACGAAACAGAGCTCGCCAAAGCAAAAAATGCCTCCCAAACTTCTCATTGGAAACACTCTAGGAGGTTTTAAAAAGAAAAAATAAACCCGTTTGGGAGGGAGGAGGAAAAGAATTTCCACTGGAAAAAATCCCAGCTTGGTCTAGTTTAGAAAAATTCATGCTTGTATTTTTAATTCCTGAAAAATCTTGTTTCACAAGAGAAAAGAAAGATTCCACAGTCACATTCCTAGGCAGCAGAATTCCACAGTAAGGTCTCCAGTGGCTTTCCAGGTCCTTCAGACCTCTGGAGAAAAATGTTAAAGAGAAGTAAGCCAGGGTTGTCTGTGCAATATGAGCACAAACAAGCTGCAAGCACTCCATCCACCCTTCCCCTCCCAGCTGGTTATCGGCGTGGCGTCACATGCTCTGACATGGCAGGACTGCTGTTTTCCAAGGATAACCCCTATCTCCACACAACCTTAAAGGGGCCTGCTTTACCCAGTCCTCTCCCAGTATCATATTCAGCTCATCTGTTTCAAGCACATCAATGCTCAAACTCAGACCTGAAGTGCAAACAAAGGGGACTGTATTTAGCTGGGGAAGGTTCAAGAACCCAGCTATAATTCCAGGCTGAGGTCCCAAGGCACACACCCTGGATGCCAAATACATGCTTTGCTTTGCCAGTTAGTCTCCACTATTGTTTCTCCCCCTTGAACACCAGCCTGGGTCTAACAGTGACTCACATCAGCTTAATCCTAGCTCCAGAGGCCCGAATAATTTTATCCTCATCTGGAGCAACAATGCAAATCCAACTGTTTTAAGGCATGAAGCAAAGAGCATCACATTCATGGGAAACCACCTAGAGGGTCAGCCGAGGACGGTATTCCCTGCAGCCCAAATTTTGCTTGAATACAAGAATGAGACAAGCCTGTTCCCTTGGAAGACATGGCAGAAATCAGTACGCAGTGGAAGGAAACAAGATCTGACAACACATCATTAAAAATCCACTAACAAGGGGAATTGCTTTGTTTCTTGTTTTTGTTTATTGATTTTAAATATCACTTTTTTTGTCTTTCCAGAAGTCATTATGTCCGACTCCATTAACATTCAGGTAAACAAGTGAAAGAACAACAGATGGGCATGATGTTGTAGCACAGGCACAGCCGCCGGGAGCAGGGCTTGCCTTCCTTTGCAGCAGCTCAACGTTGCGCTCCCTCCTCGCTCTCCCTCACCTCCATCCCCTCCCTCTCTGTACCAGCACAGGCGATGGCTGGCAGCCGCCGCAGGACATTCCTGCTTCAAACACAGCGCAGAGTTCAAGACAGGACAGAGGAAGGCAGGCAGCTGAGGGATCACAGCACCTGGTCTCCCACCTTGCTCTCAGCCAGGCTTTCCCCTGACGGTGCGGAAGGGCAGGTGGGGACAGCAATGGTGGCATTACCAGACCATCCACAAAAAGCAGACCAGCCCAGTCCCTGTCCGTATGGCAGCACAGGGCATTCTGGGCCATTTTCGATGACTTTAGGAGGAGCCCCTCGAGTGTGTGCAGTGCTGCCACCATGCCCCAAGCCCCCCCACCGAATTTCAGCACAGTCACTCGTTTTTGCAATCCACATTAGCTCCCGTACAGCTGTGCCCCTCTTCCCTTGATGGGGGGGCACAATTGCAGCAGCCACCACTTCTGGCAAGCAACCTTTTTGCCTTCCCTCAGCACCAGTCCAGATGCACGCTCAGCCTGCCTGCAGGCCCCCCTCCCAGAGGCTGTAAAAACCCATGCTGTTGAAGCCTGGTTCACAAAGCATCCTGGTGTTTAAGGTTAACTGGTCGTAAAATTGCAGCAGTTCATCACACTATGCACACTATGAGAAATGTTTATTAAATTGACTTTTGTTTCATTTCTTTAAAAAAAAAGGCAGAAAGAAGTCAAACACACTGCTTTGTGGCATGCTCCACAGTATGAAAAAATCCCAAGCATTCAGTTAAGCTGTCAGCGGCTCTGTTTGACCTTTCGATGCGGTCTTTGAACTCAGACCTGGACAGTTGACACTCCTCGTCCCCACCTCAGCTCACAGCCATTTTCTCAGCTGCCACTAGCTCCAGGAGGGACACTTCCACTGAGAGGGAGGGGTTTGTATTTACAGCCTGCAATTTCGTTCTTTCCTTCCTTGGGGCGTGTGGAGAGGAGCAGTACAGGGTGCCATGTTGCACACACAAAGGCGCAGGTATGCAGGAGAGCTGCTGGGGCAGAGCAGGGGTCCTGCCTAGTGGGATTTCCCCCTTCACCTCAGCCAGCTTTGGCACTGACCAACTGGCAAAAGAGCCCTGTGGCTTTTGGATCCTGAGGGCTTGCAGTGGGGCGAGTCCCCTCAGCCCTTCACAGCTCCCTTTCTAGTTTGTGTTAACTCAGGTCCAGCTTCACAGGAGACCCGAGCGGGTAGTTTTTTTCAGAGAGGGTTTCTCAACTACTTCACTGTTCTTAAGCCTCATGGTTCCTCTCTGTCCCTGTTCTCCCAGGGCTGACCCCTTCAGCTGAGGACCATTCCACCAAGTGTGGGGACTCAGCTGGTAACTAAAAAAAGCATTGTCCTCTCTCTGCAAACATCCTTCTGTCCCCACTCCCATGACCCTTCTCTAGCTGTTCCCCTCCTTGAGCACCTTTCCTGCAGCAGCCACAGAAACTGGAGATGGCCCAGGAAGCCACCTCTGAAATGAGCCAGAGAGTGAATTGCAGCCCCTGTGGGACGCAGTCTGAGCCTGCTCTTCCTCCTCTCACAGCTCTCAGATTCCAAGTACCACTTTCTCCCAATTGCTGCTGCCTGGGACAACTCAAACCCTTGAACTACAGTGTCTGAGGACACACCTGACCTGCATCGACACCCAGTCTGTCTTCAAACAGAGCTCCAGCTATGTACACAGCATCAACTGAATACTGAACAATATCAAAA
The DNA here is from genome assembly GCA_013397175.1 of Platysteira castanea. Taxonomy (NCBI): domain Eukaryota; kingdom Metazoa; phylum Chordata; class Aves; order Passeriformes; genus Platysteira; species Platysteira castanea. The sequence continues at coordinate 71,938 of VYXC01003453.1, forward strand.
ATACGGTATAAGGAGAAGAGAACTGAAATGCTTAATGGCATATTTATACACATTTACCAACAGTCAACAAAAAAGGTGGCAAGTTACACATCCATTCTGTATGCTGACAATCCTGATGCACATAGATGTAAACACACATGCTTGGATGATGCATATACATATGGCCACATAACAGAGTAGATGACCTGAAGGAGCTACGCTGGGGAGCAGGGGAAGGGGTTACCTACTGCAGAACCTCATCTCATTCTCAAATGTGCACAACATGGACATTCAGGGCAGTGTTGCTTTAAGGCTATTTCTAAGGCTGAATCTTTTCTTGTCCAACCCCTCAATATGAAGATCTGTTGCACTTCCTCCTTTTTACCCAGCACAACTTGATATATATATATATTTATATATATTTACCTATATACTTTTTAAAGGCCCTATATACTAAAAGGCAGGAAGAGGAAAGGGGGGAGTGGAAGGAAAGAAAAACTTCTGAATGGATCAGTTTGCCCCAGTGCAGGAATCTTCTATCCTGCAGTGGCAACAGCTATGACAGCCACGTGCAGTGGACAAGGTATTACTTTAAAATGATTGATGATCACACGTCTCTCTCCCTATCAGATCTGATACTCTTTGTTATGACAAAGGGGGAGAGTGAAATACTTTAAGAAACAGAAATACTCCTGAAGTGGGGAAAGTGATCACTAATTTAAACTCCTCCCCTTACCTGCTTCAAGGTGGCAAAGAGCTGCGAGACACTATAATTTCCAGCTCAAGTGCCTGGACGGCTAAGGAAAAGGCTTTGCTTAAAAATATATATCTATAGAACTATACATATAGATCATCTTTTTCGTGACACTCTGATTTTATTACATAGCTCCTGGGTCACTCTCCCCCTCTATCTACATGGTAACAGAGTGGCATATAAAAGAAGCCACATACTACATCAAAGTGATAAACCAAAGTTATCAGATCACAAGAATGTGTTTCAACTGGTGCGATCTAACATGCTAAATTACCTTGATTTCATAAGCTGATTTGCTGTTAATGTAACTGGAAGGTCTTAAAAATAACCTTTTTTTTCTTGTTCAGATTATGACAATTTCTCAGCAATATTACAGTGTGTGACAATACGCTATAATTAAGAATAATTTCACTGAACAAGAGAGTGATGCAAAGATGAAATTTTAAGCATGTACGCATATGGTTGGGAACACCCAAGTGTCATCCTGCAGTACATAAAAGCAGGATTTCTAAAGTCAAGGACATTTTTTTAATGTTTTCTTCTTTTTCCAGTACAATTTCTGTGTGAGCATTAGCTTAACAGTGGAAACTTGGTATAGAACTAGATTCCCCTTGAAACATGTCCATAATGAAACACTGAAGGACATTAAAAAAGTAATTTAATTTTCAGAGTTTGTTATATTTTAAAAACTGGAACTAAAACTCAGCCCCAGCCACTGACCTTTTAATGTAATGAATCAATGGAAATGAGCCAATTTATAAAGTTATAGCCCCAAGAAAAAAACAAAAAACAACACAAAACCAAAAAACATTTTTACTCTTTAGAGAGTAAAAAAGTTTCAGCATGACTTGTTAAGGACTAACCTACTGATGGAAACAGGCTGGAGAGGAACAATGCCTGTGTTTCCCCTGGGATACATCACACCTTGGCAATGTATCCTCTCCCCTCCTCTCTCCCAGGCTTTGGGCAGTCAGCCAGGCTTCCCTACGGACAGCTTGGAAATGCCAGGGAACTGGGGTGATGGTTGGAAAAGATGAGTACAAATTAACAAAAATGCTAAATTCTGCTTCAGCATCCAATTAAAAAAGTTGGTAAAACCAAGGCAAAGTTTTCTGAGACCAGGCTGCAGCCTTCTCCTCTTCCACCAACTGAGTTACTGGGGGTGGGGAAGGGGGAGGAAGGACTTGATCTCCTGCTACAGCAGCTTTCCCATCACACAAAACTGATGTGTAACTAACTCAGCCACAAAGATACGGGAAAGTTTTATTTATTAAAAAAAAAAAAAAAAAAAAA
>VYXC01003453.1:73974-103632 GCA_013397175.1 Platysteira castanea
AAAAAGTACTTCAAAATAAAAATGATAAGTACTGTATGGTAATATTGGAAGCATTTATATACATAATTTTCTTTGTCTGTCGTTGAAATGTCTCCTGGTCACTCGGTGGCACTTGGGGTCCCCTCTAGCGCCGTCCGCCCTGCTCCCCCCTTCCCCTGCCCAGCTCTCACGGCTCAGTAGACGGAGCTGTTCCTTATGCCACAGCACAGCACCATGCTCAGGATCATCTCGAAGATCTGTCGAGAGACACAGGGGCACCAGTCAGGCAACAACCCGTACGATGTAGGAGCTCTCCCATCCCAAGGTCCCCCACTCCACATTAACACTCTCATGCCAGAGGTAAGGGCAGGGATGCCACCCTTTGCTGCTGTTTTCAATGGAGTCAGCCCGTTTAAGATAAGGTGCTGTTCTCCTGTCTCTCACTGGCAGCAGTGATGGTACCTTACAAGCTTTTTGGCTGCCAGCTACACAGCAAATGCCTCAAGATCCCTCCAGCACTACAGCCCAGCCTTTGCACAGAGGCCGTGTTACACCCCCACAGCATCCACACCTCAGGGGGGGAGCAAACCTGATGTGGCAAAGCAAACAAATCCCTTCCCACTGCAGAACCCAGCGACAAAACACAACAGCCAGTGGAATGAGTGGTTTTGGGGCAGCGAGAAATTTCAGTGGTGCGCTGCCCTTCCAGCTGAGCTTGCAGGTGCCTCCCCTAAAATCGTGACTCCCCAGAGGGGTGATGAAGCCCTTGGTCTCTCCATGCTTCTGAGCTCTGGGGTGCATAGGGCTGGTGCTGCATGCAGAGTTGCAGGGGCATCCAGAGAAGAGGGATAGATCCATCCCAGCTGGAAGACGACCAGGGTGCCCTGAGGTGGCTTTTCCCTGTCCCACCAGGCTGTCACACTTACCATGATCACAGCAACCACGACGGCAGCGATACCGATCAGGTAGAGCTTCCCGGAGAAGAGCTCATCGATTTTTTTGTGGCAGTTGGCGTTCTGAGGCAGAGAAGCACACCAGTCAGACAGCCTGCTTTCCCCTCACCTGCCCTCAGCACCCAGAAAGGCAGGTCAGCTTCCCCCCGTCCTGCTTATCTCCCCAGGACTTCCAACCAGACTTCACCCCTCTGCATCTGTCAGTGCCCTCAGGCAGGAACAGCAAAGGAAGAACCAAATGAGAACCTTCAACATCCTACACCATCCCCAAATAAATGAAATCTCTACCCTTTATCTATTTCCCAATAAATCCCCAAATTTCCTTGGCAGCCAAGTTTCCCTGCAGCAGCTGGGCTGACTGAAGAGCAGCTGTGCCTACCTCAAAAAAGCTTTTCATGGAGTCCTTTCGGCAGAGGTCGTCCCTCCACACAGGAGTGAAAGTTGCTGTTAAAATATCGGAACCACAGCAGTCCAGCTACATGGAGAGAGGAAAAAAGAAACAATGGAAAGCCAACATTAGCAGACAGCAAACACTTAAACAATGCTCTCCCCACCATTACACATTCTTGAAGCCACCCAAGATCGAGAAGGCATCTTGGAAGGGGAAACAAGGGTGGGGAGTAAGTCCCCAAACTAACATTTTTCTTTCCATGCAATGCAGCTGCTTCCTACAATAGTCCCAGACAGATCTGGCATAGATATCCCAGAGGAGAGTGAACCCAACTCTCTCCAGAGGTTTTGTTTCCTGCTGAATGGACCAAGTATCAGGATTAATTCTTCAGAGTTACATTCTTCTTCCATTGAATTTTACTTAAATCAGGGGGGCTGAGGTAAATGGAAGGCAACTTAATCAGAGTTTGGTCCAGACTTCCCAGCACCATGTGATGGAGAGAATATTGAAGAGAGTGTAACTCTGCTTCTTAACAGTAAGTTACAGCAAACTTGATAGGCTAGGACCTGCATGTAGCATCATCTGCTTTAGACTCTGCTTTTCCCATCCATTTTCCTGACCTCCATTAATAATTCTCCAGCACAACCACCACCATCTTACCGTTTCATGAAAGGTCTTCACTACAGCTTTGGCGTTGTTTGCATCTGATTCTCCCATGAGCGCTTGTTGAAGCGCTTGATCGTAGAACTGCTTCACGTCTTTGGCTATCTAGGAAAGACACAGGAAAAACTCCCTTTCAGACAGAGGAGGAAGAGAAAACCCACCCAGCAGATGTACTTGAAGGCTGGGTTCCCTCTAATGGCACTGGCAGTAAGATGAGCAGTTTTTAAATAGATTTGGACCCTATTTGTTTGCACAGGCACATGAAAGAAGGCCTGTCTTTCATAGGGCTCAAGCCCCTCCAGCTGTAGCAAATACTAAGAACTCCATCCACCAGCCAACACTATCCAAGGGCTCCAGGGGCTCTGTCTAGCATATAAAGACAGCCAAGGCCTGGAGGGTGAGCCACAAGATTCGAGATAGCCCTCAGCCCCCAGTGGATGTGCTGCTGGGTTCAGGAATGCAGAAACAGCTCATTTTGAACCACACAGACAAAGCAGGCAGGCAACACATTTCCCACTGAGGCTGCAGAGGTGGGACATGCTGGAAAAGTCAGGAGGAGGTGGGGTGCACAGGCAAGGCTGTCTAAATATGGGCACCTCAGCTTATTGAATGGCTCAGAGGGGATGGCAGGAATTTGGGAGAGACTGCACACTAAGGCCTAGTGAGGCAGCTCCTTTGGGTCAGGAAGCTTAGGTGCATTTAGATGGATGTAAAAACCTGGCTAGGTCCCTATGGACATCGCTGTCCTGCAAGCGGTTCTGTGAGACACCTTATTCACACTCTAGCCCTGCCACCTGGCTGGTGAACTACAGCCACCCATGAGGGTCTGCTGCACAGTGCAAATATCTCCTAACTTTCAGGAGAACTGGCCTTGTGACTTCTCCTCTAACATCCTTCGATAATTTGAGAGAGAGAGATGAAAGAAGGACATGCAAGAGAAGCAAAAGAAAAACATAAAAGCAAGAAAGGGAAAATGCTTTCCAGAGCATCTGCTCTTGGCAGCACAGGCTGGATTAGCATACGAAAAAAGAAACTGCAGCAAGATGATGCATGATTTCAATCAATTATCCCAGAATTCCTTCATCACTGCTCAAAAAAGTTTGCTTTGGAGGATGATACTCTCCAATCAAACCACTTGATTCTGGTACATAAAAATGAAAAACTTTAAAAATCTTATTTATTGCCTCTCCATTCTGAATCTAAAGCATCTCCAAGAAGGCAGACTGAGGGAGAGACTGCCTCCAGCTATGTGGAAAAGCATCCCTTCTGGATGCAGCTCTCAGTGGCTGGGATCATTCAGTGCTTTCCTCCCAGCCTGCATTGCTCCCAACCAAGGCAGGGAGAAGCAAGCCTGCCTTGTGAGCAGGGACTTCAAAATAGCCCATTCATCATCAAGGCTGCAAAACTAGCTGATGCCAACAGACTGCCACCCTTCATTTTAAACTGCAAAATTAATTTTAGGGGCTGAGGTCATCACTTCTGTATTGGGAAATCCTACATTTCTCAGCTTTATGCTCTGGTGGCCAAGTGCTTTCTCCCCAGGATGGGACACAACAGCCGTGGGGTCCCTCCTTACTCAGCCTTCACTTTTTTTTGCTGTCGGTTGCACTTGCACATCTTGGACTCTTCAGCATTCACAAACTAACACCTGCAGGAGGCACAGCCCCTCTGCAAAGGTTAATTAGTTCACTAAAGTTGCTAGGAAACAGCACCCTGCCTGCATAATAATATGTTTAGCCACAGAAGAGCTTATTCCAGTGAAGTCACGCTCTCTCCGGCTGAACGACTACGGGGTGTTCCCATTCAGGCCTGTGAGCCATTGCCCACATGCATGTGAAAGCTGAGCAGGCCAGCACCTACTTACACAGCTGGCTTACATCTCTTAGTAAAGTAAACACATTTCCTACTCTGCCAGAGTCTAACCTTGGCTTGGAGCACAAGCAGTCCCCTTCTCTCCTCCAAACCCCCGAGGCCCAGTGATCAACACCCAGCCCACTGCTTGCTGCAGCACAGCCATGGTTCCCATACACGGGCAGTTCTGCATTTTGAGACCAAACCTGTGTGTGTGAGCACACGTGACCAGAGTGAAGGTGAGCAGAAATAGAAGGTGAAAAGCTGCAGTTTTCAGTTCAGCTCCTCCAGCCAGGAAACCTTATCTGAGCAGTCCCTAGCAGGTTGCCTGGGACAGACACAGGACTTGTACCCTGCACGTGTGCACAGCATACGGATCACAGCAAGCCCCGTGCTGGCGGACAAATGGCCTGAAGCAGGTTATATGAAACTGGGGAAGAGCAGGAAGCACTGAGCAATCCCGTTCATGCAGGCTCTCCCTGTACGGTATTCCCTCCCTTTGGCACTACACGGCTGGGTTCGCTCTTTGTTCCCTGGCACCAAGGACGTGCAGATGGCTTTCCTTCACAACTTCATGCATGAATCGACTCCCTCTGTGACTGACAGTGTGGCAGCACGGAGGAGACCCAATCGAGACAGGCTATTTTTATTCGAGACATTGCACTACGTACCCTAAGGGGCAGCTGCTACTGTCAAGTGCTCACATTTAAAGTTCATCAGCCCGGCCAAGAGGAGTGAGGTGGCCTGCCCAGGTCACACCACTAATCCAAGCCCCCGTTACTCAGTCTGGGAGCAGTCTGTGAGCAAAACAGCTCATGCTGAGATCTGCTGCGGTTCTGCCCCAGGCTCCCAGCCCCACAAACACAGGTCTTAGAGTTGTCTTACTTGGTCTTTGTTGACAAAACCCCAAATTCCAGCCGCAACTTCACAGGCAAACAGGATCACCAGGCAAGTGAAGAACTGCAAAGACAAATCAAGAGAGGGATCCTTAACATATCTGCAGCAATTAGGTGGGGAGAGGTGTGAAGCAGCACTTCTACCGACAAATCAGAGCAAGGTGTCACCTGACTTCAAACCATTTTCTCCCTCATACATGCACTGAGCCCAAACACACTCTCCTGTAACTCATCACATGCCACCCCATGTCCAGACTTCCCACTGGGATTGCTGAGCAGGGATTAGCAAAACCTTTCCCACAAAGGGACTGGCAGGGATGAAGATGCCCTGTGTACCACAAGATACATTGCTCTGCTTCATGCACCATTCAGGACCATCCAGACAAGGTTTCTGCTCTGCCACAAATGCTCCAAGGACTGGAATTGCCAGTGCAGGGTTGAAAGCACATTTCAGCTGCTGAGGAGCTGGGGGTGTCAGGGTGTGATTTATGGCCAGCTCTCTGGCATCCACAGCCCTGCAAGACTACTGCAGTTTTTTGCATAAATACTAACGCTGACGTTTTCCCACAGTCCCACCCTGTTTGTGCAATTCCAGCAGTCCTCCCTGCTATCCCCCCAAAGACTCCTCCATGTTTTTGTTCAGATGGCAGGAACACGTTGTGATGGTTGGTCTGTTGGACTGGGAATGGGAAGCTGTAAACTCAGACATCAGGGTCACATAAGAAGGCAGAGAGAGGCACGCTCCATATGCGGCCAACATCGCCTCTGTGACAACACCACTCAGTGACTTCTTCCTGGGAAAAGCCTCAAAGTGGGAGAGTTGCCATGGAAGTCAAGAAGCAAAAGAGGTGAATGCAGTCCAGGAAAGACAAAATTATAGTACAGGGTGGGAAAACAGCCCCTGGCTCCTGAGCAGTCTCTGTTCAAAACACATTCAGGACATTTTCTCCAAGAACAGAGGAAACGGGAATTTCCAGAATGATGCCATGACCTGGCTCTCACATGCAAACCTGAAGGGTTATCAGCAAAATGAAAACAAGACTATTAACCTGACAGCAGGAAAGGACTTCCAGCATCCTTGTCCAGTTCATGAACAATCCACTCCTATGTAAATATCTATTTATCTCCGATTCTGTAGGAACATCTTTGGAGGCGTAGGTCCCACATCCCCCCCAAGGACTCACATCACCCTAAATTGTGGGTGCAATGCCACTGTAAGTCTGGTTAAGCACTAGGGCTCACTCTTGCAGTGGATACCCTCCAGTGAAGGATGGTTCCTTTATCCCAGATCTGGAGGTACAACTTCCTGCAGACTCAGTTCCAGTTGGCTGCAGAACACCAGGAGATGCAGCTCGATGTTACAGGAACATAGTGGTGCTCCCGGCCAGGCAGCTGGCTGTGTCCCAGCCCCCTTCCAGAGAGCAGAGCCTGCTCCATGACAAGTGGCTCCCTCCTGTCTTACTCAGGTCTTGCTGCTCAGCTTCCATGTCACCTTTGGCACAGGATTTTGATAGCATGGAGCTTCCTGGTACTTTTCCCTTTTGCAGTAAGCCCAGAGTCACTCCCTCACCCAGGTGCAGGAAAGGGGAGCGTGGCTGCTTCCCCGAAACACCCTGAGGACGCTGCCTGGAAATGTCCTTGGAACACAGTGGGAGCCTTGGCCAGCGGAAAGCGTCCTCATAGGGTGTCTCCAGACTTTTCTTGGCAAGCCAAGGTGTGAGCAAACACGGGCAGTGCACAGCAGCTAGAGCTGCTAATTTCAGCCAGAGCAGCCTGTTTCCCTGTCAGACCTCAGGTACGTTGTACCATCTGCCCTTCTAATCCTCTAACTTCAGGAGGGAGTGAGGGGTAATTCAGGGTCTGCAATTACCTGCATTAACAAAACAAAAATCCAAAGCTGCCCGGCTGTGCTACAACAACCCCTGTCAGATTTGTGTGCAGGCTCCTCGTATTCCCAGCAGCCAGGATAATGCCTGCAAACTCTTACTGGAGCTCCCATCCACTACCTTCAGAAGTGCTTTATCAACACTGGGGAAAAGCATCCCCTTATTATTGGGAATCAGCAGCAACCAGAGGCGAAGTCATATGCAAGAGTGAGGGAAAGCAGCTCCATTTCCCTCTGCCCCAGCTGAGCCCACAGCCATGAGTCGCTACATCGCCACCAAGAATCCTCCAGCCCAATGAAGCCAAGTGCTGGAAAGTCATTTGAATTAAAAAAAAAAAATACATGTTTTACCCTTCCAGTTTTATTTTTTATGCATCAAGTTTAAACGGAACCACATGTGAGAACTTGCTTTAAATAAATGGGTCTCCCTTGCTCCCACGGTAAAGGCTTTTGGTGTGGCTACAGTTTATCCAATTAAGCTCATCCTGTGCCAGGAATCCTGAGCTACTGCCTCACATCAAGGATGCCTGCAGCACTTCAGTAATGGATTTTCCAGGATGTACCTAGATGTTCTCACTAAGAAATTATGGAAAGTCTTTGCTGTTTCCTTGTCCAAACAGATAAAAATAGTAGATGATTCCTTAAAAGAACTAGAATTGCTACAGGCAGCCTTGAAACGGAGTGAGAGGGGATGTTGTAGGGGACACTAGGTAAGAAAGAGAGCTTAGTGGGTGCTTAGTAAGACAGCCAGACCATGGGGAGGGATAAAAGCAAGGTGGAGATTCACATATAGAGCAAGAGTCTCTAAGAATCCTGCTGATCTCACCTAGTTCCCACCTAAGTGCTCACACATCCTCCCAGCCCTGCTTGTTGGAAAAGACCCCAGCAAGGGAAGCACAGCCATGTGCTGTCCAGCAGGGAAATCTGGGTGCCAAGTGACTTCCGTAACTTTGTGTCTCTTACCGTTCCCAGAAGACACTGAGACTCCTGAATAGCGCCGTAGCATCCCAGGAATCCCACGAACATCATGACAGCTCCGACTGCGATCAGGATGTAGATTCCTGCAAGGCAGAGTGAGAGGCAGACGCGTTACTGCAGAGCGTCGTCCAGCAGCATCCTCATGCCTGGCTGGACATTCTGGCTCCTGGGGCAGATAGTTATGGATGTGCAGAACTAAGGTTGAGGAGGTGTGAGCAGAGCTGGCAGCAGACATAGCAGAACACTAAGTACATGAGTTGGGTCTCAAAGTGTTTGAAGCTGCCAACACCAAAGCTTTAATAACTCCATCACCTCCGAAATCAGAGGAAATGCTGAGAGTAGCACTAGGCAGAGGATGTAGGAGGCAAGACAAGGGCTCTACAGCATCCTCACAGCTGTAGCATGGAGTTCCCCTGGCATGCTGTTTTAAATATTTAAGCAGAGATGAAAATTATTAGTTAGCATATCTTGTAAAATAAACAGTAAGGCACATGGTTTATTTATATTAAACATCATACAAATATTTATCTGGCTAACATTTTAAAGGCAGATGAACCACAAAACCAAGGGGAAAGTACTGCTTAAGCATCTCACTTAATAAAATCTGGCACTTTTCTTGTTAGAGGTTCTTCCACAGTGAAGACATTTTTTACTTTAACTTACTGAATTTGCTCAGGCAACTTGCACCATAACTAGTTCAAAGCTTGAAACGAGGCACCAGGAGTGGTTCAGAAAATAGAGGAATAAAAGTTTATTCATTCCGGAAACGAGCTTAGCTCAAGGCTCAAGTCTGTTGCCATGAGAAATCACCATGGTCTCACCAACCACGAGACTGGTGAAGCCATAGTGATTACTCAGCCAAACACACTACCAGCTGAGTTAAATTTGACACCGCTTTCTCCTAGTGTATCCCTTATATTTAGTGCATTTTGGGTTCACTAATATTCTCAAGTATTGTGGTTCTACTACTCTCTAAGTGAATCTTATTTCCCTTAGAGAGAGAATTTCTTATTTCAAAATCATCTTGATACATGCAAAAAAATACGTATCAGGTAAGACTGCAGTCACTATTTCTAATGGACAGTGAGAGGAAAAAAAGAATCATGATGAGGATAAAAGAACATGGGGCACCCCAGAGGTAACAGCAACACAATGAATCTGCGGTCGGGAGACACATCCCTTCAATGAAATGTTTTCTTCTGCTATGAGTGAAAATATTTTATAGTTATTAATCAGACTGTTAGCTCTCTTAGGAACAGCCCTAACATGTAAACACACCTCAAGATTAAAACTGTTTGTACATCCTCGCAACGTTTAAGGTTTTTCTTATCTCTGTAACGTTTAAACAGTCTTCTGATAATTAAAGTGCGAAGTCTAAAGGCCATGCACTGAGAGCAGCATGAAGTCAAGTAAACCCTTCCCTAAAACACCAGACACACAATAACGGTCTCCACTTGTTTAACATTCCTTTACATATTCTTCCAACTTCGGACAGGCTGGACTTTGGCTCCTGCTTCTTCCCTCTTTGAAACAAAAATCACCAGCATGCCAAAAGCACGAGCACCGATGCAAGGGCTGCCTTGGGGAGCGGCGGCGACGGAAACGCCACCCCAGCGGCTCCGGCGCTGGGACTCTCTGGTGTTTCTCAGCAGCACCGTGCTCACTCTATTTTTAGGCACTGCAGGAGGGAGGAAGCCAGCTGCAGGGGAAGTGCCACAATGGAGCATGCTGACCCCGCAGGAAGCCCCTCTTCACAAAACCTGATGGGAGCTGTGGCCGGAGACACCAACATCCTTGCGGCAACACTGTCAGCAAAGGGGGCCGGAGGCGCGAGCTGCACCTCCTGATGTGTTCTGAAGGGGTTTCAGGAGCCACGAAAACCATACACGCAAAAAGGTCCCCAAGCAAGGATGAGACACCTTAGGTGAAGGTGTGTAAAGAAAGCAAAAACAGGCAAAAGAAATCTCACAGGAGAGTTTCTTGGAAAGGACAGGCCAGCAGATAAAGTTTTGTGGGCCTGCCTGAAGTGGAAGGAGGTGGTTTTTGTCCCAATGGCTGGAGATGATATGAGGTGGAGCAGCTGTGGCAGCTGGGCAGGGAGACAGCGTGACAAGAAGTGGGCTGGGCTGCATGTGGGACAGAGGGGCCACAAAAGGGCTTGGAGGTGGTGGGAAGGCATTAATAAACCCTGTACAGTGAAGGCTGTCTGCTGGACACCTGCCAAGCCCCAGAGAGACTGATGGAGACTGTCAGACGCTGCGTAACTGCTGTCTCATAAAGAACAACATACCAGGAGTGGTGTCCCAAAAAACGGTCTGCTCACTGACACCAGAAGCTGCTAATGCCCAAGAACCAGCCCGCGGCACTCCAGCTTGTACAAGCGAAGCTGCTGGCTTGGCTTTTCAATCCAAACCATGGCAGATTTCTCTCTTTTAAGCCCTGGGTAGTTCAACTGAAGAGTCTTCATCACAAGTCAGAAAATCAACTTTCCTCATCCCTGAATGCAGCAGTTTCTGACTTCTTCTCTCATTAGGTGAGTAGATAGAAGACAAAGCTGAGCTGGGGACAAGTAATTTCCGCATCTGAGAAGTCACTATTCAAGCTAACCACCCCGACAGATGGGTAACAAGCAGATGCAGCACATTTGAAGACCAAGCAGCATGATGCTGGGACCCCAACAACCACGTCACCACAGACAGAAGGTTTTATTCTCAATTTTTTCAAAATACACACTGAAGGCACCTTCTAGGCTGAACAAATACCACCAGGAGATCACAGTCACAGAGCAGCCCAGGTTGAAGGGACTTGAAATGATCACTTGGTCCAACCCTTCGTGAGAACAGGAACCTTAGGTGAGACTATCCAGAGGCCTGCCCAATTTTATCTTGAAAACCTCCAGTAATAGGTACTCTATTGTGTCCATGGGGAGGTTTTTACAGTGAATGATTGCTCTCAGTGTAAAAAAAAATTTCCTGATATCAAGATCATCAGGAAAACACAGGACCCACTGGTGGCTAGGAAAGTTTTGCTCTGAAAACTAGAAAATGAAAGCCCAGTGAGAAACTCAACTGATGGAAGAGACTAAGAAGAAACACAGATATTTTCTGTTTTAGAGAAGTTTTCCAGTGACCTCTGTACTTGCTTCTTGCTGGGATTTCTGGCAGCTTCAGAAAAACAAAACCAATGCTGACCTGCTGAACTCTCACCCCAGGCAGGCGGTGCAGACCTTGGACTGTCAAGTGAGGCTTCCTGCTTCTCTGCCCGCTCTCACTTCACCAGCTCCTCATCAGAGCCAGCACCGCTGTCAAGTGAGGAAACAGCAAGGAGGAAAGGAGGAGAGGAAGAAGATGTGCACCACGTGTGGCTTCCTGACCGGAGTCCAGCGGATGCGAGCGGTGCGGTGGGAGCAGCAGGAATGCACAGCCAGGCGGGGGAGAGGGCAGCGATGACCGGCCTGATCTCAGCAAACCACAAAAAAACCCTGGAAGGTTTCTGGAATAAAAGCCAGCCTCATTCCCAGGCCCAAACAAGCAGTCGTTATGGAATCGCCTTTTGCTACAGAGGGCCAGAGCACGACAGCCTCTCCTGGGAGGCAGCAGAGCAGGACTCTGCGCTGGAGTTTATTTAAAAACAAGCACAAAATATTTGCTGCAACAATAGCATCTTGTATGAGGCATGCCAGCGGTGTTCACAGAACACCATGTCTCCACAGAAATGCCATGCTGAAGGCTGAGAAAGCAAAGGAAGGCAATCCAAGCGCCCAACCACATGCTTTGAATGGTGTTTGCTTTCCCACACCCATCCTTCCCCTCAAGGCATGGGTCTGGTGGGGGAGTCTCTACTTCCAGACTGGGTGCCAGGCAGCTGGGGGACTATTTCGCAGCAATCACGGCGCAGACTGGAACGACCAAGCCCTTTTCCCAGAAAGCAGCCTGACACATCTTAGCTTTCATTCCTGGCACACAGGGACGATGACGACCAGTGTGGTTTTGGGCTTCATGTCTGTGAGTAAGACACCTGTCACCCCCATCCTGAATTACACATTATCCTCCTCCAAGTCAGAGGAGACTCCTCACAAGCCTCCCCCTCCTCTGTGTAAGCATCAGAGACTGGTTAACCCCTAAAATCCTCTCCTGGGTGAGAAACTCTTGACTAAAATGGTATTTGCTCCTTCAGGGCTCCACCCAAACTGGCACAATTTGGCATGAGCAAGGCTCCATCTGCCTTTCACATGCCACTTCCCAGCTCATTTTTATTGCAGCTTTCTCAGGAGTTTTACAACAAACAGCACTGTTTGCTGTAAACAAAAAGCAAAATGAGAGAGGTATAAACTGCAAGCTGCAGCGCCTACAGCCATGCTGCCCCCTCACGCAGCAGCAGTACACAGCCCTGGGAACAGCTGGAGCTGCAGCAACAGGTACAGGGAGCAAATCATGAAAAGCTGTTCATGCTACCAAGGCACCTCCATATCCCTAAGCAGCACTACACAGTGATTTCTAACCCTATGGCACGGTCCTCTGATAAGGCAGCAGCAAGAAAGTTGGCTACAGCTGCCACACATAACCAGCCACACACCAAAGCAAGCTGTGAGCCTCAGGACCTGTATCCTGGAGTTGGGGAAGTCAGAAGAGTGTTGTCAATACTGCCTGGAGTCCTCTATCTCCTTTTGAGATGGAGCCTTAGAGCAGAAAGCTTTAGGAGAGAGTCCAACCACTCTTAACTTCACCTCCTCATCTGAATTCAAAGCAGGAGCACAGGAACCATGATACAATCTCCTCCCTCAAGAGCATCAGGACATGATGATCAGAAAAAGCAGCAGCAGTGGATCAAACACCATCCCCCTTTCCCCAGTACAACCAGGGCATGTGCTGCTTTGGGCTGCAGGGATCTCACAGAGTTTTAGGAAAGCCCCCAAACATCAGAGCCAGGGAACTGATAGTAATTGAGCACTGCTCTTGGTTTGGTCCTAGGTGGGAAAGGGGAAAATAGCAGCCAAGAGGCCAGCTTAGCTCCCAGCTCAAGCAGATGATGCCTCCATGAAGGGCCCCTTACCTGCAGACCAGGTAGGAAGCAAGATGCTCAGTTCTGGGAGCAGGGAAGGAAGAGAAAAAGGCAGTATTCAGTGTCAGTACTTGCTTTGGCATTAAAGCAGCATAGCTGGTGCCTGCAGGGTTGTAAAACCCATGTCCTGTCCCTGCTGAGAAGTAAAGAAAACAAGAAGAAATAAACAGTCTTTAAAAAAGGACACGATGAAAAAAACAAATAAAAGGAGGAACAAGCAGAGGAGCGTCCCTCTAAAACAAGCAGGGAGCAGGCCAGCCCTGGCCAGCTCTCCTCTCATGCCCCATCAGAGATGCTGTGCAGCTCCAGGCATAGGCATTCCTGGACAGCACCCTACTTCTCCCCTCATTTCAAGCCTCTCCCAGCATCTTTAACTAATTAGGCTAAATGGAAGCCAGTCACTTCCCCCAGGCCACCATGGCAATATTTCCAAAAAACAGATCCAGTAAGAAATCCCCCCGCAGCATGACACCATGCTTCCTGGGGAGGCCAGGCAGCTCTCCAAGCTGTGCCTGCCCTCCCCACGGGATGGGCTTTAATAAGGGGCTGAGAGCAGAGGAAAGAGAGATGTTTACTCTCCCAGCAGGCTCCCGTGGGGAGACTCTGCACATCCAAGAGTTTTGCAAGCCTCTGAGGAAAGGAGGAGGCTTCAGTGCCACCCTGCCATTGCTCTTGGCCTGGAGATGCTGAACATCACTGGGCTCATCACTGCAGCTGCAGGGAAGGGCAGGACCATCAGACAATGGCAGGGAGACTCCCTCCTATCCCACACCACCCATCGTGGAAGAACATTCTTCCCCATAGCCCAAGAAATGACCATGATGTTCTTCCTTGCAGCTTGGGGGCACGATACAGGCAGGGAGTGGAAAGTCCCTCCAGGGCAGAGCTGAAGCAGGAAAAAGATTGCTGTGTGAGCCAGCCAGCAAAGGAGGGTCTCCCAGACATTTTTGTCCAGTTGCCCAGTGGAATTGGCCCAGCAGAGCTGGCAGTGCTTTCTTGAAAGTGGGGTGAAAGAGAGGGGGGCTGGAAAAAGGAGGGTTTGCTGGAAGACGACAAGTGGGAAGCCCCTCCATTCCCCTCCACCCCCTTTCCCAAGGAAAACATTGCTGCTCTGTAGCTGCTAATGACTTCCAGATGGAGCAACAGGGTCACAAAGCATGGAGAGCTCTCATGGGGAGACGAAAGCCTGGACACGCTGCCCTCATCTACAAGAACAAGACAAGAAGAAGCCATGGGCAACTCCCTGTCAGAAGAACAAAGGGGTGGTGGGGAAAGCCCCAAAGAACATCCTCATGTGCACACACTTGTACCCAAATTCCCTCCACAGAGGTGCCACAGTCAGGTTTCTTCTCCTCTGCCTATCCAGGAAACACTGGAAGGAGACTCGAGTTTTGTAAAGTCAGCATACCTGCAAAAGCTGGGAGGAAGTCTATGGCACATCTCCAGGACTGGCACAGCACAGGAGAGCCAGGCTGGAATGTGCTGGCCCATCCTCTGCTGCCCCAGCCTAGAGCACTTCTGGGCATTTCTATGTGCCCTGGGGTCTCGCCCACTAAGAAAGCACAAATCCCACTGGAGGATTCCTTGTAGGCTTTGCATGCTTTAAGCACGGTGCAGGTTTTCTAAGGAAAACTGTCAAAGCCACAGGTTTAAACAGCTCTGAAGAGCAAGGAGCCACCTCTGGCACAACTCCTGGGCAGCAAAGCCAATAGGAGGGGACGGAGGAAAAGAACCACTACATTAGTTGTAGTTGGATAGATCTGAACCCAAAATAACCTGATGGTACCAATGTATTTTTAAAGTCATAACCAGTTTTAGTCTGCAGAGTAAATGAACCACAGGGGTTGGTCATGATGAAGGTAGAATGAATTACAATTAAATGGAAATCAAATGGTAAGGCAATGAAATAACATGTTTCTTTCTTAATAGAAATTGAATTCTGTGATAAGAATACACAAAAAATATTGTACTGTCAGATACATGGTGTAAGCCAGAAAGTACTAAAAAAGTGTTTTGCCTTAAAACTACTATTTTAAAAAGAATTCCAGTATAAGTTTATTGTTATTTAAGTGTAAGGAAGTTTATTTCCAAGACAGAAAAATGCATGCACTTCTATTTTTAAAAATCCACACATACATTATTTTTTAAATAATCCATTTTGCTCGGTGTGGTTCAAGGCCAAATGCAAACCTTGGTTTCCACTGCCAAGCACGCAAGCCTGGCCACAGCTCATGTGTCTGGTGGACAATCTCTGACATGGGGAGCCTTGACAAAGTAGAGCACAAACGAGTAAGAGAAGAAACCAGTCCTGAACCAGCTGTGTGCATCCATAGGGATCCCTGCAGCACCTCATGCCAGAACTGAAGGTGTTTTTTCACTGGTGTTTATTACAGAACCTACAGACCAGGAACCTCAGGCTCTTCTCTAGCCCTTTCACAAAAGGTTTAGCAAAGGATGTGCTGTTGAGTCTAACCCCACGATGCATGGAAGTTGGCACCATCTCTAGAAGATGCCTAACATTTCCAGAGGGATGGGGACAAGGATGGGAGCAGGAACAGAAACCAAGAACTTCTCATTGCTCATGGCAGGTCCACAGCCACTGTAGCACTGCTGACCTCTAGAGCCTTTGTAACACACTGGAGCTCTGCTGAGCACCCTCTACAATGAAAACCTCCCTGAAACCCCAGAAATCACTGCTTTTCTGGCCCATTCTCTGCTGCTCCAGCCTACAGCACTGAAAAGGCTAATTAAGCTAAATTAGCTAAAAAGGCTAATTAAGTTTTGGACAGAAGGGACAGCTCATCCACAACCACTTAGCCAACACAAGTCTGTCTGGGTGATAGGCTGGGATGCTCTGCACTGCTGGCCACGTCTGGGACCCATGGCAAGAGTGGCCAAGGCATCCTCATGTGCTGTAAGGACAATGGGCAAACCTGGGGAAAGCTCCGAGAGACGTCCCCATCCCTAGCCTGCCACTTAGCAGTCCCTCCTCTCTGCAAGGGTCAGAGTTCCCTGAGCCCGGCAAAACTTCATGACAGGACTTCCAAAATCCTGAAGACACCATGAAAGCTTGCGAGCAGCTGCAGTTCAGCCCAGATATGCACTCATTTGTAAGAAAGACTTCAAAGCCTCCCTGTGCTTTCTGGCCCATTTATTCTAGACCAGTCTGCGTGAAAAGCAGATTGAACTTGTTTCCAGGGCAGAAATCATTATCCTGGATTGTGTTTGTTCCGAGGAGGATGGTGAAGACAGTCTGATTCACCTCCTGAGAGAGGCTGTGTTCCCATTAGCCGGTGTCCCTTCCACGCCTCAGCAGCACTCACAGACACGTCCACCACCTTAGTCCCAGGCCATTGCTGCCCTCAGCTGTCCCCCACCTGCCTCCCTCAGGCTTTGCTGCCTGACTGGCTTGGGAGCTGGATCAACATTTCCTAGGGAACTCCCCCACCAAAAACCTCCCTTGCCTTTCTGTTGGGACAGTGACACCCAGCAGGGTGACAGGGAGAGGCAGCGGTGGCAGCAGCCTTGGTGGCCAAGTTTACCACACCGCTGTATGCCTGTCTGAAACCTCACACCCCTCCCCTGTGCCACCATGCTCCAGGGAGGAGACACTGCCCAGCAGAGGATTTACTAATAAAACAAAAAAAACCTAGACAGAGGCAAAGCAAACCCCCTCCTCACCCCAAAAGCTATGTGGAAAACCACAGCCCAGCTCAGGACGCTTTTGCACTCTTCATCCTGGCTGGCCCCGCTCCCAGGGCCGAGCTAATTAGAGCCACAGGTCGTGTTGCCCTGTCACTTGCTGTGAGCAGCTGGAGGCAGATTTCCTATTTTGGATCTGGCAGGAGAGAGTGAAGTCGAGACCAACCGGCTGCTGTGCTCCATTCCTCGCCGCGCAGCTTGAGGGAAAGCACAGGAAGGGCAGCAGCAGGGATGAGCACCCAGTGATGCTCCCAGCACACAGGCAGCCCAGCAAGAGGGAAATGTGAAATCCTGGGGTGTGGATCTAATGCAAACAAGAGTTGAGGTTTTTGTTCCTGCTCTCCTCAAAGCATTCATCCACAGCAGCCACCTCCAGGCATCACATAACCAAATCTTTGAAGGATGGGGAACCTGGCTTTTTCCTCCCACTGTCATCCCACCAAGAAAGGGCAAAAGCAGTAAGTCCATTGTCACTTGCCTCTTCAAGATCCCCAGGTGTTCTTAAAACCAGTGACACCACAGCACTAACTTATTGTGGAGAGATGAGAACTGTTCCAATTTGTACCAGTATCTGCAGAGACAGACCAGCTCAGCCTTCTTCTGTGGGCTCTCATAACACACTGAATCACAGTTTTGTTGTTTGTTTGGGTTTTTTCAACGGTACTTTATGTGTAGGATCAAGTAAATATCTGAGAAGTGGTTAACCAGTTGTTAGCAACTTATCAATGCCTCTAGCTATCCTGAAGGATGTTTTCCACCTTGTGACCAACACTTTCCCAGCCTCCAGACAGACAAAGCATTGCAGACACAGCATTATCCAAGAGCAAGAAGGATTTTGGTTTCTGAACTTCAAATAAATCAAATATGTGCATTTCAGACCATAAGACAAGCTCAGATGAAGAACGAGTATTTTCCTTTACAGTTATGAAAGCGTGGAACTAAGGTGCTCCAGGCTATCCCCATCCCTGGTACTGCTTGGGCTTTACAGTGCTGAAGCAGTTAAAGCATTTGCTGGAGCACTGGATCCACAGCCAAAATGGAAGCGTCAAAAGCCAAGACTGCAACAAGTGGTTAGGGGATCAGATGGTTTGCACGCCGTGCTGAGGAAAAGGCCGTGAACAAGGGCCCGTTTAACATCTCAAGCCAGCCCACAAAACAACTCGCTGCACGCAGTGCCAAAGTGCTGGGGAGGAGGGGTAGCGCTTGTGGGAAGCCCCAGCCCGCAGAAGCCCCTTCCCTGTGGCTGGAAAGGCGAGCAGGGGAACAGCTGCCTGTGCCCTGGGGGCTGCAGGCGCTGCTGAGATGGTCCTGCCTGGGAGCTGAGGACAAGGACTGCTCCTCTCCTCCTGCTGCAGCCTGAAGTATCATGCCTGGTACTCTATAACTTCCCTGTTCCCCACAGCTTCTTTCCCCCACTTCCCCATTGCCCTCAAGTCCATTATTTTTCCTCTCCCATAACACACAGACACCTTGGAAAAACTCCAGCTTTGGGGCAGGGGAAAGGACACAGAAAGAACCCATGAGACGCCAAATCCCTGCTTTCTTACTTCCCCTTCTCACTCAGTACACATCCTATGATGGAAGTTTTCCTCCTTCGACAGTGTTTATTGCTTCCCCCTGTCCTGCAGCGGCGCGGCAAAGCCCGGCTGGCCTTGAAAAGCCTCCTGACTAATCCCGGGACCAGCGCCCTGTGCCAGACAGCAAAAAGTGGTTTGCAAAGGAAAAAAAACAACAGAGCTCTGGAGGCCAAGCCCAGAGAAGTTCCCATTCCCAAAAGCAGGAACATTGTGTGCATGTGTATACTGCATACCAGAGGAGAAAAAGGAGGGAGTATCAGTTGTAGGAGAGAGGAAAAATAGGGGGGGAGTGGAGTGGGGGGGAAGCAAAAAGAAATCCCAGCCTTCAGACTCCAGAGGTCTGGCTAGGAGAGGCAGCAACTGAAAGAAATGCTCTGCTGTTATTACTGCATGGAAATTACAGCTGCCAGGAGGAATCCAGGCCAATCTGTTGCTGAATATAACTTTAAAAAGACAGCCAGCCTCAAATCATGGGCTGCTCACGGGTGTTGGAAAGTTAGTGCGGTGGTGGGACCCACGGTCCTTCCCCATTGCCTTCTAAACAGCAAGGGCCAAGGACAAAGACAAAATAAAAACGGGTGGAAGAGTAAAAGATGCTCAACAGGCAGGAGGGAAGGACTCTGCCCCATGCTCCAGGTCCCCCAGGTTTGGGGAGAAAGTGTTAACTAAGAAGATATCAGTTGTAAGCTTCCCCAAAAGAAGGAGAAGTTTGGACTGGTTCCTGGAAAGGAGAGAATTTAACTTCTTATGAGATCTACAAAGGGGAAATGCTGCAAATAGAGCTCTGGGTGTGAGGCAGGAGAGGAGAGACAGCAAGAGAGAAAAACCCACAGCTAAATACAGGAGGAGCATCTTCTGTAACCAGGGACAGGCAGAGAGAGGGCTCAGGCATGCTGTTTCATGGGCAAGCACGGACACACATAGGAAAACCCTTTCCAGAAAGTATTTTAGCTACAGGTGAGAACAGGACATTGGCTCAGACGATGTTCCCAGCCCCGTCAGCTTGTGCTCCAAGCCAGCTCCTGACTGGCAGCCAGCCCCTGACTGGCAGCCAGCCCCTCCTGCAAGCTGCTCCCCCTCGTCTGTGAGGGATCACTGGAGAACAGGGGAAAAACAGGGGGTTTCAGCTTCCAGCAGGCCAGCATGCTGTCAAATTAACAAAAATCACGCTAAGCTTACCCGTAGTGCACAGAGGCTCCACCTGCCCCTCCTGGAGAACATGAGTCACACGCTCACCAAGCTTCGCTTTCTACTGCCAGGCACTCTGTCGGCTACTTTTACATCCCTTTGGATAGGAAACGAGACCCGCTTCCAGCAAGTCCCCCCTCTTCCCAAATGTGCTCTGGAGAAAACCCTCTATACCACAACACGTCTTTTTGCATTTTTAGCTGATGTGGATTCGGACTCTGCGCTTGGGCCATGGCCAGCATTTATCAAAGGCTTTGGCTGGAACAGCAGGGGATATTTTGGAGAGTACCAGGGCAGCGGGAAGTATTTTTATTGTGTCCTCCTTGTTGCTCACCTGGAGCTTTCTGCCCTGCTTTTGGGTACACTGCAGCCCACCCTGGGGCACAACACCCAAGCAGCACCACCAGCACCCCCAGAGCTACTCACCGACGTAGAAGGTGTTGGGGGCCTGCTTGTCCCCCAGCTGCAGGTACAGGATATTCGTCGTCTGCGAGTCATGGCGGAGCCACAGGGCCACTCCCAGGATGATGCCTCCGGCCAGCTGGGGAGAAAACAGAGGGAAGCAAGGGTCACCCACTGTTCCAGCCACATCAGGCAGTTTTCAGCCAGGAGCAGACTTGCTTTTCATCTTCCCGCAAATATACAAGAACATCCTTTCTAACCATCATTCTACCCCTGCAAGATGCTTTGTGCCCCACAGATCACGAGCCATATGATCTTCCCTGCTTTATGAGAAGACGCCTCATTCCGTGGACGTGTAAAGCCCTTTCCAGTTCTTGCAGGAGGTTTCTTTCTCAAGAGGTATTTTATTATGCTACTTAAAGGGAAGGCTCCACCTTATCCAAGCAGGCGGAGATGTGCCCCTAAAGTTTCTAAGAGAGCTTTTCAACAGAAGTAAGGATAAGCCCCAGTTACTCCCTTTTTCCAATGGGCTGTTACCACCCCATTTCATTTCTCTGTGAGGTACAAACAGAAAGTGGGGGAATTTCTCATCTCTGCCCCCGTCTCTGTTGCATGCACACTACTTCCCATCCAGGGTCAGGCTTCCACTCAAACACAACTCGTGTTCCTCTGGCACACAGGGCTCTCCTTAATGTCCTAATGCAGGAATTGAAGCGGAGCGTGGGTTCAGGCCAAGGCACCACCACACCATTTTCAGGGGCCTCCAGGCCAAGACCTTGCCCATGCTGTCCAGCAGCAGAAGAGCAGCACACCCACACCCATGTGTGCACACTGACACACAGGACTGATCAGGGCAAGGATAAAAACACACTCCAAATGTGGGAGGAGACATTCTGCACATGAGACACCAACTCAGCCACTGGGATATTTATGTACAAACAATGGGAAGTTTTATGACTGACTTCCTCACCGTTTTCTCTTTCAGGGAGGGGCTGGGAATGGCAGCAGAAGATGGGAGCAGATATGGGGCACTACAGCAGGGAAGGTGTCACTGAGAGGAACTCAAGGTAGAGCATTTCCAGCAGGACTCGCTGTGTTCTCTGTGACATCCCTCTCCCATTTAAAAGCATGAGAAAGGAAAAAATATAAACATCTGGAAAAAACCCCAAGAATTCAATATCACTGCTGTGAAATGCTGAAATTACCTGTTCAAATGCCAGTTTAATTTTGAGTGTCCTAAATCCTTGAAGCCATTCATTTATCTTAAAAAAGGGAAGATAACTACCAAAGAGTACAAAAGTAGAAATATGATTTTTCTAAAAGGCTTTGAATCAGGTCAGCTACAGGCATGATCGTCACCATGAAGGTCACATTAAAAAAAAACAAAAAACAAAAAAAAACCCCCAGAGCTTTTTCAGTAAAAGTGCAAAGTCTCCAGTTGTGCAAGCACAACAGGGAACACAGGAGGACTGGGATCTGCAAGACAGGCTGTCGATGGGAGCCTGGCTTTGCCTCTCGGGAGCTCAGCTGGTGGTTTCCTCCTTGCTCATTTCTACAAATCCTGGATTTTTCCAGGAGTTCCATCGAAGCTGGGGAAAACCCACACCCTTTGTTCCAAACTCAAAGGGCAAACTGCTCTTGGGGCTTTTCCACTATCAGAGGGAGAAAATCCCCACCAGCTCCTGGAGAGGAAGGGAAATCTTTGCTTTTCCCCAGTCTGCCACCAAAGTAATCAGCTTTTAACACTTCTCCCACAACAACCAATGCAACTTCCCCACTGGCACAGTCCCTCATCCGTCCTGCACTGGGGCCAGCCTGAGGTCCTCCAAACACTGGCGATGGAGAGAAGTCACGAAAGCCAGTCTGTGCTCAAGTCCAGCTCCAAATAAGGCAGGTTGTGGCTTCGCACAAAGTTACCCAAATCCAGCCTGGCATGGCTTGTTCATTGTCTGAGGGCATAACAAAGTTTGTGTTTTTACTCTCAGAGGAAAGAATATGTCCCCAAATTAACCCATGCCACTCAAAGTAAAGTTCTCTTGGTAACTGCTAGGAGAGAAGAGATCCTGAGGAAAGTTTGGATTTCTGTGCTGGCTGGAGGAGGTAAAGAAAAAAGGGTGCAGCCCTTTTTGTTTTGGTTTTCTCCCTGCAAGGCCACATTGCTCTGCCCTGACATGCTGCCCTCCATACTCAGCAGTACCCACCCCAGCACACCCTGCCACCCATGGTGAGGTTGGGGTGACACCAGCAGCTCCTTTCCAATCAAATTTGCCTTAAAATGCCTGAACCAAAAGCAGGCTGCAAGCTGTCCTCAAGATATTTTTTAATCATTTGGGAACATGAGCTAAAGGGATGGAGCTTCTTCTCCTGCATCAAACTCACCCCAGCAGTGAGGACTGCCTAACATAGCCAGCTGAACCAACTCCAGATGTTCCTGGTTTCATCCTGAATGTGCCCCGGGAACATCACACATCCCTCCTGCACCGCCTGACTCCATTTGCATTTTTTACCGAGCATGGAAGACCTCTGAATGGAAGCTTTAATCCAATAGCAGCTGGATTTCTTAAGAGAAAATGACATTAACTTACTAATGAAAACAGGGTTTGGGCTACGATGAGTAACTTTTTCCATGAAAACCATACATCCTCCCACCACTAAGAAGCCCAAAACGGAATTAAGGCTCTTTCTTCCCAAAGCAAAGAAAACAAGAGGGGAAAAACATTGTCAGCTTGCCACAGTAACTCTGCCTTCCGCTGTACCTTGCTCAGGATAATCTCATTTTTAATAGAACAACTTGATCCAGATAAAAGCTTGATATTTTCTTCCCCTTCCATCCTACAATTGCTGTTTGCCATCACGAGAGCCCAAAGAGCTCCAACCATTGATGGCAGTGTCACACTCATCTCTAGGCTGCACATCCTCATACATATCAATGTTTTTTTCTGCTGTCGATATCTGTAATCTCACGCAGGTTATCCCACTGATCTTTGTGTTCCCAGCTTGTCAGACAGCAGTGCTGCAGAGGCTGGGGCCATCACTTGTCGTGATACACTCCGAGTGTCCAGCACAGCTCTCTCCATTTCAATTTTTGGGGACTGCAATAATCTAAAAGCTGCAACTTCACCAGTGTGCTGGCCTTTGATCTGCTTTCCAAAAGCTGACCTCTCCAGCCTGCTGTTCCCCTGCCAGCACCATGGAGCTCGTGGAAGGCACATCACTGGTGTTCCCCAGGATGGGGCTGGCCCCAGAGCTCACGCCCTGAGCAGCTTCCCGGCACAGCAGAGGTGGTGTTGCAGGCTCCGACATTTCCTCTTTACTGCTATTTTCCAGCTTCCAGAGATTTATTGCTTCTTCCACAGACAGCTAGACTTTTCCAGCTGGATCCTGCCTCCCCAAGGCTTGCTTTTTCAGGAATGCTGTTCCTGGTTGACACAGCGGGGGCAAGTCCCCATCGAATGCTGCCTAGGGGAGGGAAAAGGCAGGCCCTATGTCCCACAAAGTGATGGGAAGGTACCCCACGTGAGGAGGTATCACCAGACGAACAACACAGTGAAGGCAGGTGTGCAGTCCTGGTTTGCTGCCCAATCCACGGTGCATGTAGTGAGGCTCCTTCCTGGACTGAGCCTCACCAATGGACATACTGTTCACCCTACAATTTCCAGATCTAGCTGTGGGACAAGGGAACATGCCTATTTTTCACAGCTTAGTCATTCCTCCTCTCCACAAGAAATTCTTATGAATTAGGGTTGCAAGGAATGACCCCATTCCCCTTTTAATGCGGTGTACCCCACTTCTGAGCTTCCCTCACCTTAACCTGTTGCTCCCTAAAACTCACATATGCCAGGATGTGCATCACCTCCCCAGTCCCTTCCGCTGCCCCCAGCCTTTTTCCTCCTGCTCCCTTCCCTCCACCCTTTTCTGAAACAGACTTCCTGGATGGGAGGAGGAGAAGAAAGAAGTTCTGGCTATAGGGCAGCTTGCTGGGCATACCAAAGCAAAGCAGACAGACATCCTTTGGCTCAAGTCAGCAAAGGAGGGAAGTCGAAGCGCCAGCAGTTTCACAATGCTGTATTTTAGCAGTGCCACTTCCCAGAGCCATGGCTGGTCCTGCCTCCAGGTCATGCTTCCCAACCTGTTGGGAGCTCAAGGGCCAGAAGAGGCTCTCGCCTTGCAGTAAAAATGCTGCCAGCAGAGCTCACGCTACAATGCCTGGGAAATACCACAGTCACTAACAAGAAGCAGGATGCTGCCAAGAAAGCTTAATGAATTTTATCTGGTTTATGATTAAGGTAGATGACTGGAGATTTTTAACAGGTTTTCACGCTGCAGAGGTTTGCAGCTTCCCTTACACCAACTGGAAGCAGAGCCCTTCATGAAGGCAGCACCCAGACCCCACCCAAGAAGCCCAGCCAGGGCTCCCTAGGGCTCCTCTCCAACACAACCTGCAAAGCAGCTGAGATGGAGTAACAATGAATTCTCCTCCTTTGAAGTGTGGGAAACCAGGATGCAGAAAAACAAAAGTGGCTTGCCAAGGCTGAAGTATCTTTCCATGCAAGAAGCCCCTCATATGGCCAGGAACGAACCTCTAATTTGGGGTTGAACACTTTGCTCCCAGGGCATTTTTGGGTGGCTAGGGGAAGCAGCAGGTATCAGACTCTCCAGTATGTGCAGTGTAAACAATCAAACATCATTCTGTTGCTGCACCCAGCATGAGCGGGGAAGGAGTGAGGAGATAAAGACTCATAACTTCATGGAAATTACCTTAGGAAGGGCAGTACAAGCCCTTGCAAGATCCATGCTAGCACCTTACAGGTCCTGCACTACCGGCCTAAGGACTGAGGCGGGCAAGAGAGGGACACATGGAATGTGCCCAGGTAGCACCACGCCTTCCCACAGCCTGCACCTCGCCTCCTGGAAAGCAGAAGATAAATTTCTTCTCTACTGCAACAGCTGCACCTCATGGAACTGCTGAAAGGGCGTGGGGTGCAGCAAAGGGCCGACAGCTGAATGGTGGCCCAGGAACCCGGGCTCGATGCTGTGACCATCTCCATGTCAAGCCTTCACACCAAAAAGTCTCTTGAAGTTTTAAGGTGAGGAGCACTGGAGATCACCCCTGTGCTGCTTGTTGGGGTGGACTGTGGGATGCCCCGGAGCCCCTTGGGAGGGAGTAAGCAGGGGAAGGGACTTTGATCAGATATGCCGTTGCAGTTGGAGAGCCACACAATGCAAAAGCTTATCTTGGCACGGGCACTCACAGGCAGGAGTGGCAGATAACACTCTCTGACAGCACAGGCGAGGTCCTTCTGCTGCCTTCCACAGCCATCGCACTCCAAAGCCACCAAACATCAGGCTGAAAGTTTTCAGGCAAGGCCTGCGCAGGAATTGTGGAAAAGGCATTTGGGAAGAGCGCCGTGCCCTGCAGGCAGGAGGAGAGCAGCCTGCAGCCCTGCTCTGCTCCCAGCAGCACACCTTCCAGCAGCGGCTATTAATAGAGCTGCCAGCCGGAGCGAAATTCTCCACTGGTGCCTATAGTTACCAGCCCTACAACACTGCAGAGCTTTTCAAAACAAGCTCCAGAGGAACACTCCCGGAGAAGCAGCATGCCAGAGGCCAAATAAAGCTTGACAGATGGGAGGAGAATGGAAATCCAGCACCAAAACCCAGGAGTGGGGTCCTACAATGGCGAGCATCATGCCCCAGCTTGATCCCTGCTGCAAACAGAAGTAGCCATCCCCAGGGTTTAACTGCCCTCAGCAGAGACAAAAACAATTTGAGATACTGCTTTAAAATTAATTTGGCCCCATACATAAGCATTTAACTACAGTGGTGATACAACTGCTTCCCCTTCTTAATAGTACAGTGAAAGGCACTTTCACAGTGCAGGATCAAAGGTTTCTCCCTGTTAATGCTCTAGCAGAAGATAAGCATTACGGTGGCTGATAGAATAATCTCAGGAAAAGAGAGCGATTCCCATTCCAGCCAGCAGCGGTCCCTCCTTTTGGCTGCACCCCAGCCCATGAAGTGCAATCGGGTACCCCCATGGGGCAGGGCACACCCATCTCTTCAAAACACCTTCTGCACACAGAGACTTCAGAAGAGGTTTTGTAGGTGATGGAAGGACAGTATTCACTTGACAGAGAGCCCTAAAACACATCCCAGAGAGAACATCAGCAACAAAACTTGAGTCCAGGTACCAAGCCTGCTAAGGAAACCTCTCCCTTGCCCTTCAAAGCCAGGTATTAAGTAGCTGCAGGGTCAAACACACACAGAAATAAGCTTGCCTGTACATTGGCCCAGGACATCAAACCTCACATCTGTGGAAGATGCTGGGCCAGCATCAGGTCCTTGCTGCTCACCAGGCTCTCTGCGATTCCCAAGGAGACCAACAGCCCAACCAGCCAGGCACTACCACCAGGAGCACTGCAGCACTGCTCGGCCCAAGCCTGCACCCACAACAAGATGCAAGCTACTTCGTTAGCCCACAGAGTTAATTCAAACCCATGCTTCAGAGCTACAGGGAACAAGAGATCTTCCATTCTTCATTTAAACCTGTGACCAGTGGTACACAGCCACCCTCCTCACCACAATGGGAGGGCCAGGTGCGACTCAGTGAAAATGTCACCATGGGACAACCACCACAGAGAGCTGCCACCTCCCCACACTGTCACCTCTCATCACCAACTCTCTGTGCACGCTTTGCAGACTCCGGGGTACAGCTGACAGACCTTCCAGTGTTGCACAAGAAAATATGCAGCTCCTCTACCCTTCCGTTTCAATCACCCCTGTCAAGATAAGACTCTCACTTCCACATTCCCTCTGATCTTGCCCTTCCTTCCCTTTGCACCCAGACTGTACCACATCCCCTGAATGCACGGAAGAGAAGAGTTACACAGTGCCTGGAAAATGGCATTAGGAGCAAGCTCCTCCTTTTAATTAGCCACCTCTCTGGTAGGGCAGCCAGTGATGCTCTCGACCTGGAAGGCTGCCATGGGCTGTATTAGCTAATAAGCTTGAGCAATCCTTCTCCAAGCAAGTCAATTCCTCCTTGGTTGTGTTTAATTATATTTTTAAATAGCTTGCTGGCTTCCTTCAGCCTCCCCAGGGACTCTTTGCAGCAGTGGTCAGTTCAGCCCCACACACTGAGCTCTGCTGTTGGGTTTGGATAATTCAGGAGAGCAGTCAAAGTCCAGCCATCTTCTAGGGCTGGGATGGAGAAGCAGCTTCACCTGCCATATGCCCAGCCCAGCCCTGCTCAGGGCTGCCCATCACACCAGCCAAACTGCCCAGTAACAGCTACTGCTCCCTCTCACAGGGCAGTGTCCACTCGCCACCAGCCACCCCAAGGTTTCAGGACAACTTGGGAGCACAGAAGAACTTTTGTCTTTCCAGCCCCATGTTTTGCTACCCAGGTGAAGCCCCTAGGTGCTGACCATGGCCTCCTCCACCACTTCAGTAGTTGGATGCCACTGTGAAACACATGGGGACCCTCCCTTCTGGGACAGGCACATGTGGTCCATGCAGCAGCCACTGCTCCCTCAAGAGCCACCTTGGACCAGCAACAATCGTGGCATCTTCTTCTCAAGAACACATGCACAAAGGACAAGCAATCCCAAAAAATCAAATAAAACTGAAACATCCCAGGTACAATGAACAAGAAGCTGGCAGCAGGGTCACCTTTTCCCTTTGCTTTTTCAACGCAGCAGCTTTGTGAAATTCCTCCTGCACTGCCAGGGGTAGGAAGGGGGAGGAAGCCAGAGGGGTGTCAGTTTATTTACACTCCAGCAGGATAGCAGGGCTACATAAAAAAGTTATCAGAGTAACTAAGGCTGAGAATTGCTTCCTTTCTTCCTCTTGGGCACTGGAACAAGCTCCTGTGCAGCACAACATGGTGCCTGCCAAACTTTGGGCTCTGCCTCTGGCTTGTTTTCATCAACAGCACCCAGCGTCAGCTGCACACAAGGCAAATCATAAGCAAATAAGCACGAGGAGCCCATCGCCCCTTGCATAATAACCAGCTGGCAGGACTAAAGGGCTGCAGGTGCCCTGTCTCACACCTCCCTGTGGTTAGAGGTGGTGTCCCAACACAGCCTGCAGCAAGGGTGCTCAGCACCACATTCTGTCCTTAAATGCCACCCCGTGACAAGGACTGTCGCACTTTCCTTTCAACCAAGGTATCCCTCCCCACCGGGGGGTGCAAGATTGGCAGCTAACCTGCCTTCGTGGTAAACCTAAAATTCCCCTCAACTACTAGTTTAAAAAACAACACAAAAGGTCTTGAAAACTCCAAGTATTCAGCCACCATTCAGCTGGCCAGCCTCACAGAAAGCATTGTTAATTCTAATGAAGGCCAGGCTCCCAATCTGCATGGGAGACAGTGCGAGGGGACCAGCAAGTCCAGCACTGGGAGCTGTTTTGGGGAACCAGTAGGTCCCAGCTCACAGCCACCCCTCCTTGCGAGGAACTGAAGCATCTACCCCCACTCACAGGGAGCACTCTCTAAAAGGGTAGGGCAAGGCACCAGAAGTCATAACGGGGAAATTATACAGATTGGCTAGTCCTCGTGGAAGCAAAATGCCCATTTATAAAAGATCAGCTCTTTTGCAGGACTTTGAGGTGAACAACTGATCTCGCTGAGGAGTGGTGGCTCTGCAGAGCCCCCAGCATCCTTCCTGCCACCCAGGAGACCCTTCCTCCCTCGCAAGCACAGCCGGCAGCTTCTTTGACAAGAATGGCAGGAAACCGGGACCAGAAGGGAAGAAAAAACCCTGGGATAAGCACGGTAACTCGGAAGGAACAACACTTCACAGACAATCCTACCCGCCTCCATCCTGCCATTTTAAGAGTGGAGGAAAAGGTTAAAAAAAACCAACCCAGAACTGTCCCGCATTCACGCAGCTGGCAACACATCAGGTATCAATTAACACCGGTGCCACCAGAGCTTGCCATCTCCCCCCTGGCCAGCTTTACACCCAGAAACAAGGCGAAGAGGCCTGAAGTGAGTACCCACTTGCTTAAGGCCTACGCCTCCCAGAGATGGGGACCCCCCCCAAAGAGCTTCCCCAGGCACCCCCAGGGAGGAGTCAGGCAGAGGCTCCAGCCAGGCAGTGCAACTCCAGGTGCCAACGCAGGGTTTGCTCTGGAAGGCATCGGTCCCCTTCCCACCTCTCCAGCCCCCCCTTGCTACGTTCGCTGCTGTAAGCAAGTATTAAGAAAAAAGAATCCCAAATCCTCAACAACAGAGCAGGGTATCAGACAAGGGGCACAGGGTATCGGACAAGGGGCAGCCAAGCGGTGCCTTGCCTGGCAGGGTGGGGCTGGACTCACTTCCAAGACAAAAAAGCATTTCGTGGAATGGAAACCAGCGTATTTAAATCACGAAATCAGCAGCCTGCTCGGGCATATCTCGTTGCCCTCGAGCGCAGGAGAAGGAAGAGAGCGACTCTTGCCAGCCAACCTCGCGCTGCCGGAGGCTGTTTCTAATCGGGACAAACCTGGTTTGCAGGGAAACCGCGATACGCCACTTTTTGCTAAATTAGCCTAATGTCTGGATGGATTATTTCACGAGAAACTTTCTCAGGAAAGGCAGCCTCTTCAGCCTGGACAGAATTCGCATCCTAAAATAACTTCCCGGGCGGCGGGGGCAGCGGTCCCCGGCGCGGGGCCAGGGCGGCCGGGTCCCGGCTCTGCCGCCAGCTGCGGGGCGGGGGGCGCGGAGCCAGCCCCAAATCGCCCGTATTCGCTGAACGCCCCCTCCTCTGCGGCGGGCGGCAGGGCCGGCGCCTCCCCTCCCCTCCCCTCCCTCCGCCTGGCCGCATCCCTGCATCCCTCCCTCCTTCCTTCCCCGGCTGGGGAGCGCCGCTTTCCCCAGCGCAGACCCACAGCAAGAGGGGCTGCGGGAGCCTCCCCGCGCCGGCTCTGCCCCCCGCCCTTCCGCTCCGAAAGGCGCCCATAAACATCTGTGGCGGCTGGACGCGAGCATCTTAAAGGTCTTCTCCAACCATCCTACGATTCCACCTCCCCCTCTGCATTATCTATTTAAAAAATAGACATAAATAGAAATGCATGTACAATTACATACATACGTATGCATTAAAATAAAAAAGCAAAGGATAACCAGCCCCTCCATCCTCAAAAA
>VYXC01003453.1:103747-151140 GCA_013397175.1 Platysteira castanea
AAGAAGCGGAGCCATATTGCAGCCCCCTTATTTAAAGGCTGGGGGGCTCAGCCCCCGCTCCCCGCCGCCTCTGTGCTCACCCAGAAGATGAAGTTGAAGACGAAAAGGAGGTATTTGATGCACTTGGTGCAGCCTTCCACTCCCATGGCGACGGCTCTCCCAAATCTGTGCTGCCTGGCTGACCGGGGCGGCGGCGGCGGGCGCAGAAAACCCGCCCCGCTCCCCGCCCCCACGCCCCGCCCCGGAAACGCCCCTGGACACGCCCTCGACACGCNGCCGCATCCCTGCATCCCTCCCTCCTTCCTTCCCCGGCTGGGGAGCGCCGCTTTCCCCAGCGCAGACCCACAGCAAGAGGGGCTGCGGGAGCCTCCCCGCGCCGGCTCTGCCCCCCGCCCTTCCGCTCCGAAAGGCGCCCATAAACATCTGTGGCGGCTGGACGCGAGCATCTTAAAGGTCTTCTCCAACCATCCTACGATTCCACCTCCCCCTCTGCATTATCTATTTAAAAAATAGACATAAATAGAAATGCATGTACAATTACATACATACGTATGCATTAAAATAAAAAAGCAAAGGATNACGCCCTGGGCACGCCCCAGGGGCACGCGCATTCCCTCGCCCTCCTGAAACTGGGGTCGGCTCCAAGTTACCCCCTTTTTTCTTCTTTTTTTAAATTTTCTCTTTTTACCTTTTTCTTCCCCACTTATCCAATTTCCATTTTCTCCTCACTCCTCTTTTCCTTTTTTCTCCCCCCCCCTTTTTCTATTATCTCCCTTTTTTATTTTTCTTTTTTCTTCCTTTTTTGAGCCTTCCCCAAGAGAATCAGGGACCAAAGAGGTTTGGGTCACACATATCAAGACGCTTGGTAATTTTAGTTAACCCCCTCCCCTCCCAAAGCTACGCAGCAGAAGCACAATGAAATTCCCAAGCTTTTGGCTGAAACCCACTTTGGCCCACTTGCTGATCCCCAGAAATATAAATTGTTCTCATCCCATGTCATGCTTCCAGGAAGCTCATTCACTTCTCCAGGGGCAGGGTAGTAAGTCACACAACTAGAGCATAAGAGGATGCCTGGAAAAGGCATCAGTGAGCAGCTCCAGCCAAGGTCAGCAACCTCATGGAGCTAAATATGAACCTGGCACCGGCCCGCAGCGTCATATGTGGAAACCTGCCCTCTTCCCGCCTCGGCACTTCCCTTCAGTGAAGGATTTCAGGGAGCAGCTTCTGAGCCAAGTATTTTCACACTCACATAGAGTCTTACCAGCCATGCATCCCATAGTCAGGAATGAGCTGTTAGCTATCACGCATTTCCTACACATGTATGTTGAAAACAAGTCAGCTTCCTCCAAAATCATCCCATTGCCCTCAGGAATGAGTTGGTCCAGGCCTTTGTCATGTTCATCAAAACTTTCCTTGCCCCTCAGTAACAGCCCCTGCACTACATGGCAGCGGGGACCAGGAATGAATAGAAGTTGGCCCCGTTCCCTAATTACTTATGCTGAGTATGTCCCCAATTGTGGGCTTGCCATGGATTCATAACCCTTTTGTCTCTAAGCCACGTTCACTCATCCAGACTTACCAACAAAGCCGAAGGTTCACCAGGCTATTTACGCATGTAACTGCTGTCCCGAATTATCAGCATGACCCATCTGGTTACGGCAATAGCTGTAATCCTGTGTGGCTCCTGCATATCAGTCCAAACAATAACGGCAGGATCCTGAAGCTGCTCACTTGCCACATCAGAGCATCCCACAGTATCTTTTCTTCTGCACCTCCATCCTTTAAAGCTATAAATAGTAAAACAAAAACACCCCCCCCAAAAAAACCAAAAACCAAAGAAAAAAGGAAAAAAAAGAACAGAAGTATAAGTTGAAGACAGGAGACTATGTGAACCAAGAAGCCTCTTGTGCACTTAGGCAGCTGTTCCCAGAAAAACTCCTGGAGATGCTGCTTGGAAAGTCTGTGAGTGGGAGGGGAAGGAACCAGCAGCAGTAAGGCCTTCAGCAGCTGCAGCCCCACTGCGTATGAAGGAAGATGACTCTCAAATCAACTTTTGTGCCCTGGAGAGCAGGCACCCCCAGCTGCAATCACTGCCACAAGGTTGGCACTGAAACTGCTTCCAGGGAGATTAGGATTGCTTTTTTGTGTTATTTTTTTCCCCCCACAGTTGCTTTTCTTTTCTTGCTTTCTGCCCTTTTTCCTCCTATGTTGAGGAGTGAAGGAAAATGGAAAACAAGAAATAAACCTTTTCGTATCCTCTGAAAATTGTATTAGCCAGCAATTTGGTTTGAAGCCAACACAGTCCTGTTGCTGGGACCTTCCCTCAGGTTCTGTTGGAGCACATGTTGCATAGGGACAGCTGTGGCCCTGGCAGGGGCACAGTCCCACCATCTCCTACATCAAGCTCCCAGTTACAGCCTAAAGCCTACTGGCTTTAAACTGGCCATGCCAACAAAGTCTTCTCCAAAAGCTGTAAGTGGAAAAGAATTTCAAGCTTTGTTCTTTTGTTGTTGTTGTCGTTATTTTAAACAGCTCAGCTGGGTACATTTGAAAAGTTTGGCCTTTAGGTACAGGAAGAAAAAAACCCATCACCATAGCACAGTGACAAGATAACATACACTGTTTCCCACGACTATGTATGATTTCAGATGTTGTATACTCATTTCTCACGTTTCATACTAATTTTTCACACTGCACTACTTGCTGAACAGCCCATAAAGTACCACAACTGCCTTCCCAAGGCTCTCAGTGGTTTTACCAACTCTTTATAAAAAGTGAAGCTAATTTGCAAAAATTCAGTTCGTGTCTGGGTGTCACATGCCAGTATCGAGTGTGAGTGCTATGAATAGGGCTGATGACTTCCCTCTTCAGGAGGAAAAGCTCTTTTGGGTGCTCAGGGCACACAGTCGTTCACAGAGCAGCCAGCTGCAGGCAGGGCTGTGAGGAAGCTACCTATCTCCCCCCAAGCTTTCCATCACTCAAAGGAAAAAAAAAAAAAACAACAAACCTCTAAAAATGTTTTTTTAAAAGGCCATCAAACCCCAAATTAAAAAAATAAACCCATCCCCAAGCGGCTATTTGAATGTGCTTCAGCAATTTGGTTTGCAGGCAGAGTGAAGCAGCCGAGAGCAGAGGTGCTTGCAGTGTTTGTTTCTGTCTGTTGGGCTTGGGTTGTTGG
Source organism: Platysteira castanea (assembly GCA_013397175.1). NCBI lineage: Eukaryota > Metazoa > Chordata > Aves > Passeriformes > Platysteira > Platysteira castanea. Next base: position 106,926 of record VYXC01003453.1, read on the forward strand.
GGTTTTTTGTGAACCTGTTTATAAAAGTCAGTGTCATGCTTGTGGGTTTTGGCACCTCTAGGTATGACTCACCAGGGTCCGTTAGAGCAGATGCTGCCTCCCAGTCCGAGTTTAACAGGACGTCCTTTACCAGAGGGACTCAGCAAACCCAACCCCTGGGACTCTGAGCCTGCTTATCCCAGAGAGATGCCCACCTGCCTTCCAGCAGCTTCCCCTTAAAACTCCTTCTGTTTTATAAAAAGTAAGGGAGGGGGATGAGGGGAGAGGACAGACATACATTCTCCCCACCTCTTACACGGGCCTGAAGAGCTGGTGACCAGGATGTGAATTGTTTACCATCAAGGCAGGCTCTGAACACCTACTGACCAGGGTCTCCAGGAGATTTGGGAGAGCAGATGGGAATCCTTCATCCACTGGGGATCATGGGATGGCTGCTGATGCTGTACTCTGGCTGCATGCCTTGGGCTTGCATGGCAATCCCCCTGCCCTCCTCAGCCAGCACAAAAGTGACAGATAAACCATGGGAATAAAATGCACATCATCTTGCTTGTGAGGTCCTAGTTAGCTTTTAACCACTACTTCCTTTTTTTATTGCAAAATACAACAGAAATAGCCTGAATTTCCAATTTACCTCTGGTGGTAAAAAATCCAAACAACAGCAGCATCACCAAAAATCTTTAAATAAGACATTTTGGAGATGCATGATAAGAAACTCAGAAATTCGTTCTGTGGGAGGCTAATCGTCCCAGAGCACACAGGGGTAACTTTCTGGGCAGCCAACACCCCACAATACTGTTTTTCAAGGAAGGGACTTGAGCAAGGGTAAACTGCAGTGTACATACTGGCCTATGGCAATGGAAAGGTGGAGCTCCATCACCTCAGGAGAGACCTGTTGACACCCGTGGGGAGCCCGCCAAAGTCTTCATTTTGAGTACAAAAAAAACCAATATGAGGAATCTCATCCCCGTATCTAAGGGGATATTTTCAGAATACCTTTTCTGTGCCCCAGCAGGAGTGGCTGCTCCCTGCTTATCCAAAAATCCCCATGCCCATCTCTGCAAGCTGAGTCGAAGCCCTGTGACAGTGCAGGGGGCTTGCACTTGCCTTACAGCCTCAGGGGAGAGGGATGCAGCAAGCAGAGACCTGTAGCTGAGCCTGAAGTTTCTGTTTCTAATAAACTCAACAAATGGTTCCCATCTGCCTGGTCTGTCTCTCTGCCATCTTTAAATATTTATATCAACGTATCTATGGTGATAGGTCAGGTTATGTAAGCGAGGGGGAAGGACAGCATCAGCTCCTGCTGGAGCTACAAGGGAGTGAAAATGTGAGCAGGATTCCCATCCAAGCAGACGCTCTCTCTTCTCAGCTCAAGAGCCCAGAAAGTGAACATTCATTTTTCTCAGGGCATCAGAGAGAGCTGAGCCACAGCTGGGCTGAGCTGTGCTTTGGGAGGTGCCATGTGGGAGAGCAAGAGCCCAGCCCATAGATGCAGAGAGCTCTTATTGTATAATCAATGTATAATTCATTAGTAGGTATAGTTTATTGCTGATGTAACAGGGCTAAAAAGAAACCGAGCACGTCCGTGAGCAAGCTGCTGCACACAGGGGTTAAACAATAGCACTTAGTGACGCTGAGGGGAGACAGGGGGGATTTTGTCTTGGGATAATACAAACAACCCAGCTAGCTGACCGCCAGTGACTCCAGGGTGAGCAACGCAGGAATATGTATTTTCCTGGCAAAAAATGCTGGGAAGAACCTTTCTTTTTCGCTTGCTGGAGTCTAAGAGAATAGCAACTAGAAGACAGCAGGGCTTTAGCTCTTGGTGGGCATCTCCAGGCTCATCTGAAATTATTTCTCCCAAGGTATGCTACTTCCTCACAAGCTGAACAACCACCATATATATCTCTTCCAGATAAAGACATGGGGTTTTTTCCACTTGACCCTCCTGGCAGGAGTAGATATGCAGTTTGCCTCCAGGTATAAATCAGTTTGATGGACCCCCAAATGCCAGGCGATGAAGGTAGCAGTAGCTTTGTGCTGGGGGTGAGAGGGATGGCATGGTGGGGAGTGGAGTGGCCAGCAGGCCTGCAATCAGTCATGGGTTTGGCAGATCCAGCCAAAAACTGCAAAACACGCACAGCCTGTGTTTTTCCAAAACAGCCTCCAAGACTTCTCCAGAGCTCTCCCTCTTCACTCCTGGGCTCTTCCCCAGTGTCACACACATTGTGACATCTCTTAGTGGACAGGTGTGATTCTTGTTGCCAGTTGTTCATTCTCCCAGAAGAGGAACTACACAGTTAAGAAATAAATCACTTTTCACCTCAATTGCATTTTACTAAGAGAGAGAGCTGCAATGACACTTCCTGTGAAAGTTGCAGGATGTGTGTGATCTAACTGTATTCACAGCAGCTTCTGACCTTACCTTCTTTCAGCTGTGCTGGCAGAGATCTGTGTGGGGCATCTTCCACCTCTGGCTGCATTTCTAGAAGAGAATTATAGCCAGCTGCTTTTCCAAATGCATTGCTTCTGTACCTGGTTAGGAAAACACGTGTCTATCAACTATTACTTCCAAAACTATTTTGTGTGTCTGCAGCTCATAAACACAGCTTTACCTCAGCAGGAGATGGGCTTCCTTACCACCCCAGCACTGCAAGGGTCCACCCAGGTTTGCCAGCTTCTAAGGCTTTGGTAGGACTTGCTCAGCAGTGTCTTCTCTAGGAGCATGCTGCAGGCATGAATCCAAGCTGCATAGCGAAGGGGTTGTTGCACAAGGAAGTTGTATTTCAAGGACAGTGGGAACTCACAAACACATGGTCAAAAGGGCAGGAAATAACAAACCAGCTTGGAGTCAAGACAGCACACCACAAGGCTGAAAGATTCTCACTCTCCTCACCACCAAATCCCTGTAGAGAGTTACTATATTATTTAACCTGTGCTTTCCACAAGTGCTCTGAGCATCATCCACTGCCATCAGAGCAGGCACTGGGAAATAAGCTCCAAAATGAGCTCCTCTGGCTCACAAGCAAGCTGTGGTCAGTCCAGCCACGAGCACATAGTGAGCCCTATGTAGGGTCTCCACGGAATTTAATGTCCCTGCTGGCAGAGCAGTACCTGAGCAATGCATGGGCAGTGAAGGGTGGAGAGCAGCACAAAAGGTGTTTGCTGCTGCCATGGCTGATGCTCCCCAGCCCCACATGTTTATAGGTAGCCCCAAAGGTTTATAGGTCAGAGCAACCTGGCCTTATGTTGCTCCCTCCTCCTGTGTCCTCAGATAGGGCTGGGGGGTTGTCTAAAGTAAAAGGAAAAAGGTAACTCATGAGCACAAGCTAACACATGCTCAGAGAGAGGCCAAATTGTAAGTGCCCAGATAACCTTAGTGGAAATAACTGATAATTGCTGCAACTTAATTGACAATTAGCTGGAGCCAATTCACAATTAAATATTTAACTTTGCACCTTCAGTCTGTAAATTCTATTTTTTTTTCTCCCATATATGCCTACATAAATAGGATTTCTTTCCCTGCAGAGTATGAGTGTTGACATGCTTATAACAAACAGCTTCCTCTAGAGCAAGCCCCAGGAAGGCTCACTGCTCTGCAGATGTTTCCTAGCCTGGCTGCATCCCCAGTGCTCAGCTCCATGCTCTTCTCTGAACAAAATCTGTCTCTTGCTCTTCTCAACACTGTGTAAATCTTGGCACCACTTATCAATGAGTCCTGGGGTTTCGCTCTGGTCACACAAGAGCTGTAATTTGCCCCTAGCCAGCAGAAAATTAGGGACTGGTAAGTGCAAAAACATTCATTGTAGGACAGGGATTTTTTGTTGGCAGAGGTGTAAAAACAGTTTAACACTCACCCACCCCACAGGTTCCATCCAGCCATCCCTTGGTGCTGCCACTTCTACAACTGTGAACAAAATGTTAGCACTGCACATTTCTGTAACAGGTTTCTAAAAATCCAGGAGCTGAAGGTATCTGCTTTTCTGCTTCTGAAAATCACAGCGGGATGCCATCGCAGAGTGGCAGGAGCCCCTGCTGCTACACACAACACAAACTCTGGGAGAAGAGCGTGTCCAACTGGGCATGGCTTTCTCACCTCCTCATTGAAGGTGCTGCTCCTTGCAAGGGAACTCCAGCAGCCAGTGAAATGGGAATAAAGCTCACAAGATGGCCAGTGGCTGGACACATTGCTCCCAGAACTTGTGTTGTTTGTAGCAGCAGGGGCTCCTGCTGCCCTGCAGTGACATCCCTCTATGATTTTCAGGAGCAGAAAAGCAGATACCTTCATCATATATATGCTACTCCTGTCCATAACTAGGCCTTTACATTAAAAACTGACCTGGGAAGGCGGAGCACCTAAACCTTGAGCAGTCCTGGTGGTGATGCTTTAACAGAGATGTTTTGTACCTGTTGATGAGGCTTGAGCAGATAACCCACATTGCTGCCACTGACTCCACCAATTTGTGTGTCTATGATGTATTTTGATATGACAGAGTATCAGCAGTTAACCAGCCAATGCAGAGCAGTGGGCAAGACCTGACTACCTAATCCTTAAAAAAGTGAAACAGTAGAGATTTCTTCATTACAAATACTCTGGTCTTTACAGCTTAACCATGTCCTTAAGTGTTTTTCCTGCCTCTGCTTGCATTACTCCCTGAGAGGCACCTGTCTGCTGTCCCATCAGATGGCTGAGGGTGGGATGAGGCTGATGAGCTGCTCCCTTTCCTCCAAAGGGCCAATGCCATCCTCTCCTCCAGCACACTGCTGGGACAGGCGAGCACCAGCTGCACGGGGAATATCTCTTCCCAGCATTGAAAGAATTACTGAGTGCCCCCCATGACGCAAACCCCCAAGCAATGCAGGCAGCTTCATGCACGGCAGAAAAAGGAGGAGGACTGATGGCCTTTGGCAAGAAATTCATCTTTATTGAAGCAACCATGAGTCACATGAGCTGCCAGCTGCCCTGAGGAATAACAATAGCAGGGGCCTGAGAGTAGCAGCTGGAGCTCACAAGGGAGATTGTCTCTTTCCAGAGACAAATATGTGATAATACATATACACATATAAGTGAATATTTCCCCACCACTAAAAAGTGTGTATGCTGGGAAGTGCATATCACACCCAAAATCCCTGCCAGACTGAGGGGTGTTGGTGACTGCCAGGAGGTAGCTTGAGTATTACACTGGGGCAGTTTGAACTTCATCCTGCTTCCAGTGAAGTCAACAGTGAAGCTCTGCTGGTTCCAGGGGAGTGGAATGAAAAGTGACAGCCCTCCCTGAGCCCTCCACAACACAGCTCTTTCCAATGCAAGGTATTTGCAGCCCATGTTAAAATGCCAGCCAGGTGCTGTAGGCTGTACTGCTGTTCCTGTACAAGCAGCAGCCCCTGCCTGAGGGCCAAGACGTGTCCTGAACATCAACACGAGGTTTTCCATGTTTATCTCAGCAAACAGTTGCTACTTACCGTTTTTCATGCCTAAAAGCCACTATGTGTGAGAGGAGTGGAAGCTGTTGCTGGTTCAACAGACGTTTCATGTAGCCATATAATTTACAGCAGGTGCTACATCCATTGCAATGATGGGTTTCAGCTCAGAAGCAGCTCTGCCTCCTCGCCACGAGGGCAAAGCATGCCAGGGAGCTGTTTTTTCAGCTAGACTGACAGCCTTTTACAAATTCTGTTTATTATTTATAAGGTGGTATAAAAAGGACGTGGAGTTGGACATTGCATTGTTTGACCTGGCTGGAGATCAGTCCTGTTCTCTTATAGATTTAAACTTCTGTTTGTGTGTGTAATATCAAAGTCCTTTTACCACAGGAGCACAGGCAGTTAGTGAAGCCAGATAAACATAGAGCTGGGGCCGCAAGTTACAGAATCACACGATCAGCTAGGTTGGAAAACACCTTGGAGATCATCAAGTCCTATGACCTAACATCACCTTATCAACTAAACCATGGCACTGAGTGCCATGTCCAGTCTTTTTTTGAACACCTCCAGGGATGTTGACACCACTACCTCCCTGGGCAACCCATTCCAATGCTCAACCACTCTTTCTGCAAAGAATTTTTCTCTAATGTCTAGCCTAAACTTCCCCTGGCATGGTTTAAAACTGTGTCCTCTCGTCACTGGTCGCCTGGGAGAAGAGACTGATCCCCATCTGGCTACAACCACCTTTCAGGCAGTAGTAGAGAGTGATAGGGTCACCCCTGAGCCTCCTTTTTTCCTGGCTAAATAACCCCAGCTCCCTCAGCTGCTCTTCACAGGGCTTGTGTTCTAGACCCCTCACCAGCCTTCTTGCTCTTCTCTGGATCAATTCAAGCATCTCAACATCCTTCTTAAATTGAGGGGCCCAGAACTGGACACAGCACTCAAGGGGTGGCCTAACAAACCCCTGTGAAATCAGTGTGGCATCAAGATTTAGGAGGCTGACTAAATCCTAAGAATTAAAAAAAAAATGTTGTATTGCATTAGCAAGGAGGAATAACAGAGAAATATGTCCTTCTGTCAGTCAGTTGTTTCAAAGCTCATTCACTGCTTTCTGACTTTTTTGTCCTGATCTCTGCCAAAAGTTCTATAAATCTGACAATGTCTTAAAACAGGAAAACCAGCTGACAGTCACTGGATACCTGTGTACCCCAGCATGATCAGAAACATTCCCAAAGTTAATCATTGCAAGTGTCCAGGCTGGGAGAGCACATTTCTCATCAGCGGTGACACACTTCCTGTCATTTATTTACTGATAGTGCAACATTGATCCTGGGCTGCCATCCGAAGCCATCTTCCTAGAAACATTGCATCTTTGGGGGTCACAGGGAACTGCTCAGATGGACAGCATGAGAGAACTTTGGTTTAATGTTGTGATTTTTGCTGGGCTTTTCTCTCCATCTTGTTGTAAGGAACTCCTTGTGGCCTTCTTGTGGAGCCACAGCCCACATGTCTCCCGGCAAGGGAATCTGCATCTCCGAGCCCAGCAGTAGTGCAGGAAAGGGAAATGTGCGACACACATCCCACCACCTGACCCCACGCAATACCTTCCCAGGGGATTTTGTGAGTGACTTCAGACATCTTCCTGTGCCAAGAGCTGGCTCTGCCTGGTAGCGATGCCCAGGCATCAGCTTTCTACCTCTCTCGCAGGATGTATTTGCCTTTCCGGTACAGGTTGCTGCTGAACTGGATGGAGAACCAGAGGAATGAAGTTAGGATCATCCCATAAACCTAAAAGGAAATAAATGGGACAGGCATACAATTAAGTGTGTAACTGACTATGATGCTCTATCTGTGCAAATAAGCGGTCATAAATATTGCCTGTTGTCACATTTTTCTGAAGAGAGGTGGTTTTCAGTGAAGTGGTGAACACCATTTCTGACATGGGAGTTAAAAAAAGGCAACACATGGTTAAAACATCTGATTGGAATTAGCACGGCACAGCTCAAACCTGGCCCTAAAAATACCAAGAAATAAGATGAAACCAGGAAATTCGGATTTCAGTTCCTGCCACAGAACATTCCTCTATGCAAACAAACATATCTCTCTCATAATAATATCCTTTTGTAAAGATACCATAGGGAGAAAAAAACCACAACACCCATGTATTGTTTGAAGTAAAAATCCCAACAAAACAAACAAACAAACAAACAGAACCCTAAACCAACCCCAAACAGTTATGAATGCAGAGGACAGTGTGCTTCCTCTCTATTGTGCTATTTTGCCTGGTGTATCACACATCAGGATTAACACAGGCAACATATCCAAGGTAAGGCTGCTGTGGGAAGGATAATGAGGGCTCTAACAATGTGCTCTTTCCTAAAGTATGCCCTAATGTGCTAGTGCCTTTGCTTGCAGCTTGATCTGGGGATTTGCGTGCATTGTTGGCCGAGGGACAGTGACATCAGAGCAGCTACAGCCCTCTTTACATGCTTCCCTTGCATCCTGCCATCACAATAGTGAACCGTGCCGTGCGATTTCCTCTAGCACAGGCTTCAAAGACAGCTGCCTTATCTAGCTATAGCATCAAGCTGTGAAAAAAGTGTATCTATTATAAAAGTGCTCCCACTTTTATCTGAATATAGCTGCAGTGAAATTCTCCCTACACTTGGGAAAAATTGGAAAGTGACACCAAATATTCACACATGACTTTATATTTACAGCTCCATAGCAATGCCTGATGGTTTTCCTAATTTACTGCTAGCACTATTAAATACAAATTGTTTGTTCCTCTGGGTTTGATTTAGATGGAGAAGAATCTTCTAACCCATAATGGTGCCAAGGTGGACACAAGGCATAAAATTATCTCCAAATACACTTTTAGGCAAGAAGGGTCAGGCAAGAAGGGTCATCCCAGCTGGGGAGCAGCATGGAGATATCACAGCAGATCAAACCTGCCTTCACGGTGGAGAAAGGAGTCTTCTGGCACACGCTCTTTCCTGGTGTGCATCACCACATGTGCAGAGTCCTTGTGTACAGGTAATTACAGTGATACACCTCTGCCAAGCCGTAGGTGGGCAAACAAGAAGGCTGGTTTTAATTAGTGGCCCTCTCCAGCTCCAAACTGACTGTCTCTATGTAGCCCCTGAGCCCCCTCACCACTGGAAGACATGCTCCTCTTGCAGCATTTAATTTTTCATTTTGTTGTCCCCCAAAGAGGAATCAAATTAAGTGCAGAGCCTTTCTACACAAGCCATCCTCTGAAGATGATTTCACCCCTCCTCTGCATGTTACTCCTTTCAAAGACAGAACCTAGGAGTCCAGACAACACACTCTTCCCCTCTCCTTTGCAGCCTGCTCCTTATGAGCTTGTGATTTACATACCCACTGCCCGAGATGAACCCTATCAGGTTCATTAGTGGTCAATTAATAGGATGAGACCTTCCCCTTCCGCACAGCTCTCCAGCTCCACTGATGGTGCTCAGTAGCTTTCAAGACCTTCCTGCTCTGGCTGCACAAGCAACTTCCCAGGTTGATCTAGGAGGCAGCAAGTTTCCTAAAATATGGAGGCTTTACTGCATCTCCTTTTCTACCATTGCTGCTGGCTTCCTACATAATCCACAAGCCCCCAGTGAGGTGACACGGCCTCTCACTCACAGATGAAGTCATGCAGACAAGCCTGAGTCGATGAAATGCAACTGCTGCTGCATCCTGCTCCCCACTCCCAGCTGCCATGCCTCTTTGGGCACAAAAACCATGCAGCGAGCCTAGTCCTGCAGGAAAACCCCTCTACTTATCAACCTGGTTCCTGGACCGTTCCTAATTTCCATGGTGGAATTCACCATGCTTGTTTCTCTGCTGCCAGCCTCCAAAGTCAGCAAAAATCCTAGCTTCTGGGGACTAATTTAGGATACTTTTTCCTCACTGGATCCTGCCTTTCAGGGCCAAAATGTGAAAGGACAGACACTGTTACCGTGAAGCCAACGGCGATGCCCAGGAGCGAGAAGACAAAGTCCATGTGCTTCTTCAGAAAGTCCTGGATCTCTCGCAGGCAGTCCTGGGAGGAGAGAAACAGATACCCCTTGCAGCACAGCAGCAGCTTGGTGGGGGGCTTTATCCCCACAACAGCACTTCCACAGCCTCAGAGAGAAAAGTAGGCAAGAAAGGGGTCCAGCATTGCACAGCTGGGCAGTTCTTCCTTTTTCTCCTGGTGCTGCAGCTTGGGAAGACAAACACCTGTGGTAGCTTTTCTGTTACTACAACACGCCTACGATTTTATTGGTGCGATGCATTTTGGACTGTGGGGGATGTGTACTTAAACGTGGTCATGCAAAAGCTTTTTTCTTTTCACCCGCTGAAAAATGGAAAGAAGGAAATGAAGAGATAGAAAAGCAGAGCACACTGTGATGCCAAATGCATTCCCCAAGGTTACTAATGGACAGCTCAATTTTGCAAGGTGCTGCAAGCATTAATATACATTAGCCTTAAGCATGCCAATGGCCCCACAGGAGTTACCCAAGAGAGCCATTTCAGAAATGCAAGAGCATGCCCTTGATGAAGGGGTTTGCAGAGCGAGGAAAGAGCGCTCAAACCCAGGAGTGAAGGTAGTGTGGCCACCAAACCCTGCGGTTTCCTGTGTTACACAAAGCACATCCTCCCACCCACTTCCCTGGCTCCCAAGTGAGGGAAACACAGACCACTAAGTGGGAGGAATGGAGTCGCCCATATGGTGCCCAGCTTTGTTCTGCTCTCCCTTCCTGCTCTTTGAGCCGTGTTCAGCCCTGCCCTGGGATGTGACCTTCCTGGAAGCTGTGCTTTCAAATGCTGCCCCTGTGGGCTGACGTGTGCCTGTGCATCACAGGTGCTGTTAGCACTTGACATCTTCACCTGACAACGACGTGTTTGTAGCACTGTAGCAGTGTGGTTTTGCTTTTCCTAGAAACACCATATATTGATGCTGGTGGCTTTAGCTACTCTGGTGGAAGAAAAATAATCATGCAATAGATTTGCTCAGAGAGTATGAAGTTGTAGCTTCAGTGCACAACAGTCTAATACTGGTGGCTTCTCCAGCAGCCTCACTGAGGTACTTGAAAGAGGAAGCTACTGCTGGGCATCATCACCCTGCTTCATGAGATTCTCATTTTAACACCTATTTAATGCCCCGCGAAAAAAGGAATTAGATCAAATTCCACATTTACTGTTACTGGAACACATTTAAAGTGTCAGAAATGAGTGTCACGTGGAAAAGTCAAACTGTTTTTTGTGCTCTGATACATGCCTGTGATATCTCACATTCTCTGCATGCGCAGGAGATGAACAGGAAGCTGGAGGGAAGTGACAGGTGCACAAGCACTTTGAAAGCTTTCCAGAGCAGTGAAGGAAACTGCATCTGTAGGTCTGAGACCTGCTGATCCACCAGGGCTCCTCCTCCTAATTCACAGAACCATAGAATGGTTTGGGTTGGGAAAGGACCTTAAGGATCCCATCCAGTTCCAGCCCCCCTGCCATGGGCAGGGACATCTTTCCCTAGACCAAGTTGCGCAGAGCTCCATCCTGCCTGGCCTTAAACACTGCCAGGGATGGGGAATCTACAAATTCTCTGGGTAACCTGTTCCAGTGCATCACCACCCTCACAGTAAAGATTTTTTTCCTAATATTTAATCTAAAACTACTGTCAGTTTCAAGACATTCCCCTTTGTCCTGTCACTACACCCTCCTGCAAAAAGTCCCTCTCCATCTTTCTTGCATCTTTCTACCTTCAGGTACCAAAAAGACACAATTAGGCCACCCCCGTGCCATCTCTTTTCAGGCTGAACAAAAACAATCCTTTCAGCCTTTCCTCATAGGAGAGATGCTCCATCCCTCTGATCAGTTTGGTGGCCTCCTCTGGACTTGCTCCACCAGGTTGATGTCCTTCCTGTGCTGGACCCCAGAGCTGAATGCACTACTACCATACTACGTCCAGCATTATTGAAACAACAAAACCCCAACAAAACAAACCCCAACTCATTTCAAGCCCAAGCCACGAAAAAGCCACAGTTCTCATTAACACCTTAGCACCAGTGAGGTTTTGACAGCTAGAAAGTAGTGGCACAACCCCACCATGGCATGGGAGAAACCTTTCTCTTACCTGTCCTTCATCATGCACCTGGCCTGGTGGGCATGTCTTGTGCTCAACATTGGTTGTGTCCCCAAAAGGAGAGTGCTTCCCACAGCACAGGAACTGGAAGAGAGAGAAGTTTGCCAGCTGCTTGCCAGGGCTCCCCACTTGCTACCAGCTGCTGCAGCAGGAGGTGCTGGCAATGGGCCCCTGCTGCCCCAGGCAGGGCTACCTAACCAGGGTGGCAAGGAGCAAAGCACGTAGAAATCAACAACTGCAGCAATGCAAGCTAAAGTCAGGGGAGGTGGATGGATCTGACCTCAAACTTGCTCAGGCTCCTCTAGGACTGCTGCTTGGGACTGAGGCCAAGCCCTCCCTTTGTGGTCATACTGATGCTCACAGTGGCTGCCCCAGAAAACCCAGGGATGCACAGACTCATGTTTCCAGTGATTGTTATGGGCTGGGGGAATCCTCAGCCACACCCACTGTGGAGCTAGTTTCATATAGCTGTGGTGCACTGGACAGTTTGGAGCTGTGGCAAAAGGGGAAAAAATAGGAGTAGAACTGCTTCTCCATCAATTCAAGTGGCTAAAACAAGCAACTGGTGAGGCCAGGCATTGTGCCTGGTTCTCCTTCTCAAATGGGACCCTGGGAGTGCTGCTCCACAACCCTGAGAGCAAGCATTTCCATGCCTGGGCATTGCTCTGAGGGTCACCACCGCCACTGCAAAGAGGAACATTTGCCCTCTTCCATGTTTTGAGAAGCACGGATAGAAACAGCTTCGGAAAGTACTTGTTATGATGATTTAAGAAAACACAAAAGGGTACAGGCAGTTGCATGGGAGGTGTCTGGAAACAGCTGAGCAGAGCTGACCTTCCCATCCAGCCTTACTGCATGCCATGAACTCACTCCCCAAACAAGCCCTGCTGTGTGAGGGAATGGCATGTCCTTTACTCAGCAGGGACTCGGGAGTTTCTCACCATGGGGGACATCCTCACTCATCTCCTGTGGCTTCGGGGGCAAGCGTCCTCCCTGTGCTCTTGGTAACCACCCTTGCCCACCTGCTGAGCTACAGAGAAATCCCCTACACCAACAGCATCCTGGGTGGTGGGTTTTGGGAGCCTGACAGCAGTCTCCAGCTCTGTAAGAGGCCACATAGCCTCCAGTATTCCTCAGACACAGGCTCGAGGGTTGATAGGAATAACCATGTGTGAATACTACTGCTGGACTATGTGGAATTCCTGCCCCCTCCTCTCTACTTGACCAGGTGCCTATCCACATTCTTATACCACAGATAGGGAGCAGGGCACAGGGACTGCTGAGACAGAAAATAATATATGGCAGCTGTAGTGGAGATCTTTGTAGATCTTGCACCACAGTGATGCTCAGAGAGGTGATCCTTTCTTCCTGTTGATAATCTGGTTGGTCAGACCTGGGAAAGGAAGAATAGGAAAGGAGGAGCAGACTCTGCAGCAGGCTGGAGGACTCTGTTCTTGAGGGAAAATGGCATTGCAGCATCCAAGAAACAGAGCACAGGTGTCAGCCCCAGCTTGCCAAAACCCTTGGGAAGATACCCCAGGGCAAGATTTTCTGCTGCAGGTGAAAGACAACTTACTGCTTCATGGATGGCAGTCAGCTCGTGCCTCCTGAAGCTGGAGGTGTTCCTCCTCACCTCCTCGTACACGAAATCATACACATCCATCATGCTGTCTTCCACCTGCAATGAAAGCAGAGGTCTGTACATGCAAAACACTGATCTCAGTCGTCTCTGGAGGGAACTGTGCTCTTCTTGACTTCCACAGAAGCTCTCCCAGGTATACCAATACAAGCAGTGCAGCTACTAAATGACTCCCAGGCAGCAGCAGGAGCTGGTGTGTGACCCACCATACGCTCAGGAGCTGAGGTCTCACCAGCTGATGGCTGAAGCTTTTTGCCAGTTTTGGATTTAGTGTCAGAGAAGAACTTGGGTGCCTGCAACCAGTGTGCCTCTGAGTCCCTCTGCCAGGCAGGCCTGATGCCATCTCCCCATCCTGAAGGCAGTACTATGAGGACAGGCACATATGACCATGAGATGCTAAAATACAAAAGTGAGAGGACCTCAGAGGGTTAGTATTATCTGAGTGGCAGAGCCATTTCTTTGAACAGAGTCAAAAAAGTAATGGGAATGATTCAGTGGTGAGTCAGACCCTAAATATTTACCAAATGTGTGAGAACTTGAGGCTTGACAGATCCCAGCCAACTCCCGCTCGGGTGTCAGAGGAAAAAAAAATATGACAGTTGCCTTCAATGCCTGGAGTCAAAACCTTATTTCTTCCTTTCATTTTCCCTTGCTTCCTCAGCAGCACCAGTTCGAGTGGGCCTGCAGGCAGTGCTTGTCTTTCAGGAGGGAAAATCGATGGGAGAGACAGGCAGAACGGGTGGCCACCCACAGAAGTCTCTGGGAACAGAGCCATCTCTCAGCAAGCCTCTGCAGCTCTGTCTAAGGGTCCACACTTGGAAACTACTCTAAGGAATAAAACCCCAGCACTCTCTGATTAGGGGTGAAACCAGGATCATTCAAGGTGGTTACATCTATTATTGCAATATTGCTTTGTCCTGCCCAGCTGTCCAAAATGCAAGGAACAGACAGAGGGTGTTACCCAGGGAGAGAGGGGTTGAGAAGATTACTTGTATCCAGATGGGCTCTGTGCCTCCAGGAATAGAGTTTGAAGGCACACATCAGAAGATTTTCCATGGCTATCAGCATGGCATAAAAGTAAGAGTGTCCAGTGACAGACAGGGCTCAGATATTAGAGGCCAAGAAGAAAATACTCCATAGCAAAATGTGTGACACTGAGCTGTCTCACACAGGTGAGGAAGGAGGATGCTCCTTTTGTCCTCCTGGTGGATCAGAGTGCACAAAAAGGGGTGGGTGCAGCAGCAAGACCAGATTTCCAGATGACTTCTGCACCAACCTTCCCCACAGCAAACCTTAAAACCCAATAAAAAGGAAAACATTCGAGCTTTTCTAACTTCTTGTGGGCCATGAAATAGCTTTCCAGAAGCAGCAATTAAATAAATGGATTCAATAAAAAGAATGTCCATTTCCACTGAAGAATTGGATTAAGAATAATGAAAAAAGAATAATCTTTTGAGCTCCTCTTGTGGAGAAAGGAACAACAGAGTGCCGGGCTTCTTAACGTAAGAGATTATTACCTTTTGAATATCCTGATCCCAGTCTAAGATGCAGGAATAAAAACTATTTTGTGCTGTGACAAACATACATACGTGTTTTGGTAAGGGAACAGTGCTGCCTGTGCAATTTTTGTCTTTTCACATTCACCATGAGGGTCAGGATGCTGAGCTTTCCTCCAAAAGACCTCAATTTGGATGACTTAAAAAAAGAAAGAAAAAAAAAAAAAAAGGGTTCAAGCAAGTGGCTGTGTTCAAACAGGGGTTCAAGGGTTAAATGCAATCCAGAAATTTAATGACTTCTAAAGGTCTCTTGGACTCTGGGACAGGAAATATTGGGAGAGGTACCTGTTTGAAGGATAAGAGTGGATAGGAAAGAACTGAAGGAACAAGATGCCCATAACAAAACTATGGCTGAAAATTATTCCAGCTGTTGGAAGCAATAATGGAAGAAACCACAAGCGGTCATCATTTCACAGCCAGCTCAGCTACAATGAGGGAGATGATGATGGTAATCTCCAGGTGCATAATGACTGCTAAAGACTTCAACTGCACCATTCCGAGCTTGCTTGTGAGCTGATGTCTCAATTACCTACTGATTTTCTTATTTTCATTTCGTCAAGCAGCCTCCAAGAGCTAAAAACACAAGGCTTTAAATGGAAGATGTTTAATAGCAATAATTTCCTTTTAGAATGTGTGTCTGGGCAAGCCTAAGAGTACAATTTGCTGATTAGTCATTCTCAGCATTTCTATCTAGCAATTATATCTAGCATTTATATCCAGCCATTATCTGAATAGGCTATTCAGATCCTAGTAAGGGAATATCAAACTCTAAATCCATTTTTCAGAGAGGGCTTGTAGTTCCTCCACATCATCTTTCTGATTTTTGCTAGGATCATTTGATTTTGGAGGGAAAAACTGATGTTTTCATAAAACACAGTGGTCTGTTTTCAAAGATTACTGCAGACAGCTTTCTCATTTACATATTTCAGAGGTGGATATATAGTAAAAAATCTCAGTATTTCTCACTGACTGTTTCTTTCTGTGCAGAAGACTGTGCCACAGAGCATACAAGAGGTCTGGTTTAATAAGAGAAGACATAGGAAAGCAAAACATCACACTTTGCTGCCTGGGATGGGGTTGTGTTTATACTCAGAGCTGCAGCCAAGCTCTGAAGCACTGGTCACGCATGGCAGCATCTATCCAGTCCAAAATGCCGTGCTCGCTCATGCATGCCTGATGATGTAAAAATTAAAACCTGAAAGCATGAGACAGTCACCAGGTGGTTTCATGACTTACTTGCAACATTGCTACATCCAGCAAAAGTTCATCCCCATATTTTGCTTTGATCCAGCTTCTAACACAGTGAAGATCTAGACTGCAGCACTGCTTTGTACTCAACTGCCATCCTCAACAGATTCCCATCACACTCTGATGGGCAACTTCAGGTCCATTGCCTCCAGACAATTTTCTTTTTCTGTATCTTACACCAGTTGTTGGGGGGAAAAAATATTAAAAATAATCAGGATACTTTTGATGATGGTTAAGCAACAGGATGCCTTTTGTGTTTGAGTGCTTACACTGATACTGCTAATAATGTGCTTTCAGATAAAGAGCTGCGCCCCATCACTTAAACAGTACTTAGCACGCAATGGACCAACACAGCTGGAGAAGAGAAAGTCCATCTGTTTTTCGAAAGGTCTTACACTCCTCCCACACACAAGCATCATTATGGTCAAGTGGATTTCCCTGTTCCTGGTGACATGCTGTGATCCACTGCTGGAGGAGTTCTGCTGGACAGAGCTTTCCCTTGAAAGGAGGCTGTGCCTGCAGTGCTTGTCAGTAAGAAACACCAAGAGCTGAAGATAAAACCTCAGCTGGGCATTGGTTAAGAAAAATCTCCAGCTTGAGTGATCTGGAGATCACACTTTACAGTAATTCTTTTCCTGGAAGAAGCTGGGTGAAATGTTCCAGCTCTAAATCAGGTAAATAATTGCTGCCTCCCACTCCTGTCTGAATTCCTTAATGAAATATTCATTTAGGAATGATATTGATGGGTTGCTGGATATAACAAATGGAAAATCACCACTGAAATTGATGCAGCTGACTCCAACTGACTTAGTAAGTATCATTTTTCACCTAAAGTAAAAGAAAAAAGGAATTTTGAGATTGTTTATCATCCTCTAAATCCTTTATCCCTCAAGAAGCAGAATGTATGTCTGCAAGAAGACATGTACTCTAAGCAATTAGAGTTCTTGCCCTTGGCTATGAAAACTAAAGCAAATTTCCACCTTACCTCTTTCAAGAGGAAACCTGACATTTTGGACTTAGGTTATTTATCAGGATAATTTTTACCTGTAACTGGATTTGGAACAGAAAAATGAGAAAGTCTGCCTTGTTCCTGATCTCTTTGAAAGCAAAAGGTGCCAGTGAATCCCAATCCTGCTGCCAGTGAATACCTGTGCCTAGACAATCTGGAAGTGTCACTTAGGTGGAAACTAACGTAGACTTGTACCAAGAACAGTGGGCTGAATCTTAGTGAACCATCTTTGCAACTGCTGTTGGGCAAAAATTCCACGGCAAAGCTCAAGCTCAAGAAGAATAAAGTGAAAGGAGATGTCAAGATTGTCTCAAAGACAAGCCTGCCTTTCCGATGAACAGGAACACTCCTGACATGGCAGAGCAGGAAGACAAGCATGGGAAGCAGGAGGATCCTCCTCTCCTGTGGGCCTTTGTGCCTTTGAGGAACCATACGGAGCACCATGAGTGCAGGCTCAGAAGAAACTGCAACCTCAGCACTTCATGTTCTTTCAGCATCACCAAGAAGGATGCATTCACCAGCCTCACTCACACATGTCTCTTCAGAGGTGGCTACCACAGACTCTCCCACTCAGCTATGAACTGCAAGCTAGTCAGTTAAGAAGTGAAACTGGAATAAAGTAGTTAACTCACTCAAATATCTTCCTCGCTCCAGCAAGAAAAACACTTCTGCATTTTGCTGTCTCTGTCTTCCCTTTCCTCCCCAGCGTGCAGAAACGCACGTGTTCACAGCGTGTCGGAAACAGCAGTGGGGGCAGATGTAACAGCTTGGGTTTGGGCAAAGCCGTGATGCAACTGCAGTGAAACGGGAGAGAAAGCCACTCTGGGGGCTTTAGCCTGGTTGCAGAGCAACTGCCATCACATGGATCGAGCACATGGTAAGATGAGCTTCCCCCATCCATGCTTAAGCCCTCTCTAACACAGTCATTGCAGCTTGCTGAAGGTTTGTATTTCCTTCATTTCATGCCAGCTCCCCAGCCTTCCTCTAGCCAGCCATTCCCAGATGCAGAAATCCAGCCAGTGTTGCAAATCTGTATAGCCTTTGAGGTCTCCCATGGAAAATGGCACAAGATGAGAAAGTGCTGCTCCTCCTCTGACTGACAGTGGTCACTGGAGACCACTGATGCCGGAAGATCGAGAGGAGGCTTTTAGCCAAATGGTTTTCACTATTCTGCCACCCCCCCACCCCGCCCCCCCCAAATCTGTATATACGTATAGATTTTGTATCTATCTATCTATTTATACATTAAAAAAAACCCAAATCAAACCATATGGACTTCCCTCTACTTTCTGCTATTGCCAGGGGACCAGGCAAACCCTTACCATCCTTTGGAATATCTCTCAGGAAATACACAGGAGACAGACCAAAAACTGCTGTGGAATAAAAAACTCAGAAAAAGCAAAAACTCTTTCTCTCCAGCCTCAGCGCTTCCATCCAGTCCTTGCACAAAACACTTAAAACATGAGAAAGTGCTGAGCTGTTACACTGCTCCCCTCCTCCTCCTCATTTCCTATCTCCATATCCCCCAAAGAACAGCAAAATTCTCGGTGTGTGGGTGCTATGCACCCCTGCTGGCCAGCAGGCAGGGGGACATCAGAGCCTCACGCTCAGCCAAGCCATAAAACCCAGAGGCCACCTCTGTGCTACTCAGATGCAGCATTGCTCTGTGTCTGTGACAGAGCACGACATGCTTTATAGGGAACTGCAGAAAACTCAGGCAGGCAGTTAATCAATATCAACAAGGAATTTCCTCCATAAATCCTCCGGATCTGTGGCTGCACACCCATGGGTGTCACCAGGCTCAGTTTATCAAGGTCCTCTTGGGTTTTTTTAGACTAGCTTTTTTATGTTTGCTTTTTGCTTTTTTTTGTTTTCAAAGAAACTTAAAATTTTCAGTCTGTTTTATAACAGAACTGCAAAGCCAAAGGCCGCCAAGGCCGCCTACACTGACTCTTTGTGAACCAATCTTTCAAAACACACAACCCAGTAATTTATGAACGCCCCCCCCTCCAAAAATGGTGGTCAAATTATCTCAGCCATCCCTGTGCTCTCACCTGTAGCACTTGAAATCAGTGCCAAGCAAGACTGCTCCCCAACTGAACAACAATGAAAACAGTTTTAGCTTAAAAAGCAGTGGTATCAGCAACAGAGGCAGCTCCAAGGCAGCCCTGTCACCTCTGAGTGGGTGGTGGCTGTCCTGCTGTGGTGAGAATCCTACAGGTGCATGAAGGTTGGATGTGCCACAGCGACGGCAACCATCCGAGTGGCCTCAGGTGCCACAGCTGACACTGCTGGAGACGGGAGCTCCAGCTCTGGCTCTGCCCCAGAAAGCGGCAGAAACAGGGCCCTGTGGGTTCAGCACCGGGGCAGCCATAAATTATAGAACCCATGAGTGCAAATGCCTGTGTGGAGGCTTAGACAAAGGAGAGCAGTGTCTCACTGGGAGGAGTGGGCCGTCGCTGGGTGGTGAGAACATAAACACTGGGGAAGAGGCACAATATTTAAAAACATTAAGGAAGAGGGAGGGGTTTCCCCCCTTTTTTGTTTTTCCCATGGAGTTCAGAGACTGGGAAAAGCTTGGTGCTTTTAAAGCAATTGTGCCTACTAGATTAACAGCAAGAGCAAGCAGCACGTCAGATAGTTCACAGCGTTTTCACAGTGACATCAGTGATTTTTGTAAATGCTCTTGGAAAACCCCTGTGAGGGGCTACAATCCTGATCCAGCCCCACTGAATCAAAATCCAAAGGGAAACTACCTGTATGCTTCAGGTCTGGTTTCAGAAAGCACCTGAGCACACCTTCAGCTTGTGTGTAAGTCCTATCAAAATCTCTAGGATTTCAGCCTGCATTTAAGCATTGCCTACAGATGAGACCAACTGGACTCTGCAAGACTTTGCCCCAACACACACCAGAGGCAGCGATGGGCAGACAAAAACACACCCTAGGAAATCCACAGAGGAAGAACCTCTACAGTCCAACTTAAAAAATTAACTGGGAAGTGATGGGCTGTTCCTTACATACCTGCAGAAATAAGATGCATATGCTGGTTTTACGCACGCGAAGAGAAGACTTCCCTCCTGAAGACACAGGCAATGCTGCCTCTGACTTTGCAAAGGTGCTGCTTGGGATGGAGATGCACAGACAGGAGGAGACCAGTGGTTCCATATACAGAGAAGGGAGGAGGGAAGCTGCTTTGTTCAAGAACAAGACCCAGGTGTAGCAATGTTTGTTATTTAACAGCTGCAACTGCTAATTCCAGCTGTGTACCCCAGGCCCTGTTAGAAAACCACCATTTCAAAAGGTCTCATGTGGCTTGCTAACAAAGCATAGAAGAGTCCACTTCCAAGTGCCAGGAGGGGAGAGCAAACAGGTTCCCCTGCAGAAAGCAGAGCAAGGCTGCAGGAGAATCAGGGTGTAAACAAATGGCTTGTATTCCCTGCCCATAAAAAGCTAAATCCTCATATTTATTCTCCAAGTACAAGCAGTGCAGCACAGAGGGGCTAATGCCTTTCCACTCAGGTGGAACCAAAAGCCACAGATGAAACTCATTTAGAAATCACCCAGCAACCTGAGAAACCACTGGATAATTAAGAGATCACCATATCATTGAGCCAGTGCAAATCCCAGAAACCTCTTTATTCAGAGGCCATGGGGAATCAGGCCTTTACAGAAATATGGACAACTATTTTCACCAGTTTCAAAATACTGAGTTGGGAAATTGTAATTTAATCCATTTTACCTGTGAACAAATCTCTGTAATTAAAATGCTCATTCTGTTGCAAAACTCCTTTTATATTTCAGCCATTTTAGTGTCACTGACTCACCCTGCCATCATGACCAGCTTACAGGGCCAGTGCCACAGGATTGCTAGAAGGACTGACTCAGCTGCTGCAGAGAAGGGGAGTGGAATAGAAACTTCTCTGGCCTCTTTCACAGCAGGGCCCAGAAGATAACCCCAAACCTCAGGTTCAACAAAGCAAAGTGCTGGGTCCTGCACTTTGGTCAAGTGAGGTCAACAACCTCATGCAGCACTACAGGATTGGGTAACAGTGCCAGGAAAGGGGCCCAGTGGAAAAGGACCAGGGGGTGCTGGGTAAGAGCTGACAATGATCCAGCGTGTGCCCAAGTAGCCAACAAGGCCAAGGGCATCGTGGCTTGTATCAAAATTAGTTTGGCCAGTGACGCTGTTTGTGAGCTGCCCGGGGCCACACGGCATCCTACTGTATAGGTGTCCTTGGGGACAGAGCCCTGCTGCAGCCTCTGGGACTGTGCTGAGTCCCCTGCAAGGAGCAAGCCACAAACTGAGTTGTAATAGAAGTGCCAGCAGAGGTAAAAGACGACGGAGTGATTTCCAACCCTTTATTGAAGCTGGAGGATCAAGGACAGAAGACATGGAAAATGGAATTCCACAGGATTTTATATGGGGGCAGAGAGGGGTTGGGTAAAGGGAACAACCAATGAGGTACAACTAACAGGGAGGGGATAGAGCAGGGACAACCAATGAGGATAACTCAGGGGAGGGATTTACATGAATTATCCAATGGGGTGTCTAGTAAAACCAAACTTTCCAGACCATATGCATAAGCAATAAGGAAAAATACATAAACATGAATCTATACATAAAACTAGGAGGAGAACTCTCGGACCAATAACTTAGCAGTATGCAAACAGGATTCCATTGGGAGCCTGGGAATTTGCTATGACCAAGGGGTGAGTATTAGACCTCTGTGTCTTGGGTGCTCGCTCTCCAGTCCTTTGACTGACTGGCCTCTGTGGCTACTGCTGCATGCACCGCAATGGGCCAGGAGAACCAGGGTAGTGATTGTCCCTTTGTGCTGGACGCTAGTGAGGCCATACTTTGATTATTGTGCTCTGTTCTGGGCCTATCACTACAAGAAAGTCACTGAGGTGCTGGAGCATGTCCAGAGAAGGGCAACAGATGAAGAGTCTGGAGCAACTCCAGAGGAAGAGTCTGGAGAGGAAATCCAGTGAGAGGGAGCTGGGGGTGTTGAGCCTGGAGAAAAGGAGGCTGAGGGGAGCCCTTACTGCTCTCTGCAACTATCTGAAAGGAGCTTGTGGTATGGTGGGCGTTCGTCTCATCTCCCAGGCAACAAGTGACAGGACAGGAGCTTCAAGCTGTTCCAGGTTCAGGCTGGACATCAGAAAGAATTTCTTCAGTGAAGGGGTCAGACATTGGAATGGGCTGCCCAGGGAGGTGGTGGAGTCACTATCCTTGGAAGTGTTCAAGAAGTAACAGGACGTGCCACTTAGTGCTCTGATGTAGTTGAAAAGGTCTAGTTGATCATTTAAAGGCTGGCCTCTGTGTCCGCGGGGACACAATAACGAGNAAGTTGACAAGGTCTAGTTGATCATTTAAAGGCTGGCCTCGATGATCTTGAAGGTCTTTTCCAACCGTAATGATTCTATGATTCTATTTTTGTGTTGGTTAGTAAGGCTACCAAGTCTTCTCTATGGAAGCTGCAAGTGCAGCTTTCCTCCAGCCTCTTCAGACAGGTTTGTAAAGCAGCACGCAGTTAATGGGTGAGGAGAGAAGGGAAGCAGGGGAGCAGGAGGACGAAGCAGCAGCCCTCCCCACCAGCTGTGCTAGATGTGGCACGTCTCTCCTACATCCCTCTCTGCATTCCAGGTCCCTGCTCTTTTTGGCCATGCTGTGAATGACAGAGGGACCTCACTTAAACAGACAGCAGTTTGTGGGAAAGGAACTGCTGTAAAAATAACTTTGGAAAACAAGACTCAGCTCTTCGTCTTCAGGAACCAGGATTTCCTAATGTGGCTGAAAACCATCTGAAAACCTCATGATTGCTGCAGTTACCACAGCAGCCCCAGCAAAGACGCTTACATAGAGGTCATCCTATCCCCTCTGCCCTCCCATGCACATTGGTCTCTCGTTCACTTTGACTGAGCCACTGTCCTTCCTCAGACAGGTTTGCAACACTTCCCTACCAAGACTGAGAGGAGGAACAATTGTGATGCAACCTTTTAGGATAAAGCATGATAAATCTCAGGTTCATGACTGCTGCATGTGTGGCGTACATCACTTTAAGAAAACAGACTGTGGTGACATCGAGTCCATCTGGAATCTGAATAACTTGAAATTAAAACATTTGACATCTGTCTGAAAGAATTAATCCAGAAGCTATAGAAGGTCATGAAAGCAGAAAAGAATGGGAAATGAGAAGATTCATTTTGTTTACAATACCCAGGTCTGAGAATATAAAATATTTACAAATAACTCTTCCTTTATCCCTGCCCAGCTTCTCTGTAGGAAGTACTGTAAACAAGGCCCTGAAAGAGCCACACAGGCAAAAAGGGCACCTCATTTTCATCATGTTCAAACAACATTTCTACCTATTGTCTCTTCATAATAACCATCCAAATGATTTTTCAACTGAGTATTGGGCTTTGCTGTTTCAGATGATTTTCTGTAAGAAGGGTCTGCTTTATGAAGAAAATGTAGTTTTTTATTTTTTTAACAACATAAATAAACCACTAAAGCATCTGCCATGGATTAGTGCAGGGGAGACCTCCCATCCCCAGCTTGCAAAGGGAGGGGAGGACTGTTTTCAGGGCTGCCTGTGTTCAGCACCTTGCCAGTAGGGAAGGAGAGGACAGGAACTACTGACACCAGCTCCCAGCTGGCATTTCCGAAATGAACAGCCTAATTTTCTGTCTGGCATTCCACTGGAAAGTCAATGTATTTTTCATAGGAAAAATTGAAATTTTTGTTCTAGCCATGAACGTGGGGGCAGTACCCCCTCGGTGCTCTTAGTGATTCAGGCACATGTAATGGCCATATTCATCCATATTCAGTTTTACATCCTCAGTTCCATTCCTTTTTTGATAGCTGCGTACATCCCATCAGGCTTACAAGACACCCACCCACTTGGCTGGGTTTGATCCCCCCCCCAACAATTAACTATTTTTGAGAGTACTGACATGCAGCAGGCAGCAGAGGACACCTGCTTGAATTTGGTTCTTTATTTTGAGAAAGTCAGGCAAACAAACAGCTCTATAATCAGACTTGAAAAGTCTCCCCCCTGCTTCATTCAATTTTCTATATCACTCTGCTCCTGTCCTGGAGGGGCAGTCACATCTGCATTTCTTTCTGTCACCTGAATTTCTCTCTCACATCTGCATTTCCCTCTCTAGTGAGACAGGTTACTTTTCAATTAAAACTAAATTTTCATATGTTCTCTAGGTGATACTTCTAATTAAATCTTCCTCATTTATATTCCCTGCTTCTCCTTGCATTTTAGGAAGCAGAGAAACACAAGATGGTCTCTGGTGGTTTTTTTTTGTTGTTGTCAGAAACACTGCTGGTTTCCTTTGCCCAGAAAGTAAGCCTTTTACAAAATCCCCTAATTTTGCCTAGTGGAAGCTGTTTCGCATACAGAAACCCAACCAATTATTAAAGCTAACCATAAGTATGGGTGCATTTGTGGGCAGGGCACTCAGAGCAAAAAAAAAAAAAAAACCATGAAAATAATTTGAAGTAAAAAGAGATGTAGTGATTAAGAGATATACAAAGTAATTCTCCTTTAAAAATTTTCAGCAAAGTATTTTTTGAGTGGTACATCCCTGTATTAAACTAACACACAAATTTCTTCTTGTGGTCTTTTTATGCCCTACACCATGTATGTGAATTAAAATAAAACTGAATAGTCTATTTGGAAAACACAGTTTCACAATGCCAACCAGACAGAGTTTCTGGTGCCATTTCTCCTTTACTGACACGGCCTTTGCTTCAATCTACAATTTAACTTCTGCAGAAGAAGGAGGAAAGTGTGCTCCCTTCTGTGTTGGTCATGAGAACAAAATTATTTCCATATTACATTCTTAGTGTGAATGTAATAAATGTTGATAGTTTTGGCTGAAACAATGAGAGGAAAAAAAATAAAGAGGCTGTGGAAAGACATTTTTTCATGGATGTCTCAGCCCTGATTGAATCCACTTCAGCCAGTTAAGTGTACAGATAAAAGATGCTGTTGTGCCATCAGCACTCAACCCTAATGTTTCCAAAGCAGTTGGACAAATTCACAGAGAAAAAAACCCAGGGAGAATATTAAAGAGAAAGGCACCAGCAGGTGCCACCAGGAGACACCTGGGCCACAAGCTGCTGGCATCTGAAGAAGCATTGCTTTGTGCTTGCTGGGCTTTTATGCTGTTACCTTGGCCAACAGCAGGTCAGCCAAAAATCTCCTTGGCCAACAGCTCCTACCTTGGCCAACAACTTTAGCCTGGTCCAGTGTAGCCACCTGCACATTTCAAAGGATTTTCAACTACTGTGAGCACTGGCCAGCTTTGGGAAAACTTCCTAGAGAAGCAGGACCTTATCCCTCACCTTAATCTTGACTTCTGCTTTCAGAAGGACTGGGTTTTAATTTATGTCCAGAACACTGAACTGTTTCGGGACAGGGCTCCTTGTCCCCAGCAAAAGCAATTGCCACAGTCCTAGTATGGACTGAGTCTCTGGGATTTTGATGGAGTTGTGCTCCTCTATCACAGAAGGAAATCTCAAGGCCAGCTTTCTGACACACTGGTCTTTGATCCCCCACAGTATCTGTAACCCTAAAAAGATGAGCTGGCAGCATCAATCCCTGATCCACTGGGATGATGTTTCATGTCACATCCTCATAGCTGCCCAGAACACTGCAGGTTATGGCACATGCCTGGGGCTTGGGAAGAGCAAAACAGAGACAGGGACTGAGCCACTGCATGAAACATCTATCAAAGTCCCAAGCACTTCTCTGAATTATTTAGGTACTTGCCTAAAATACCAGTGTTCTGCTTTCAAAAGAAAGACGTCATGATTTTTTTACACCTCTGAGTATCTTAAATTTTGTATTTTTTGAGTGCAGGGATGCAAAAAGGGGAATAAAGACCAACTTCCCCAGCAACTTTCATCTCCCACACTGCCCATCTACCACAGCATCAGCAAGCTCTGGGTTAACAATTCAAAACCCAACTCTTTTCCAAATTCAACCTCCTACTTCTAATTCAACTTCCTAATCTTCTCTTTCTGGTCCAGCATGATAGTGACCCAAACCACCATTTTTCACTCTTGTGTTTTTCCTGTACCACTGCTCCATGTTAATAAACACATCTTCTGGGTGTTTCCCCTGGCCACTGCCAGAGATAACCTGAACAACCTGCCACTGCCTTCGAATAGAGGCTCCCAGTGACGTTAGCAGGAATTAGAACCAGCTGGAAATGACTTTTCAAAAGTCAAGCATCTCAGTTAAAACAAAACAAAACAAAGCAAGCATCCCCTGCAAAAAAAGAAAAAGAAAAAATCCCAAAGCTAATGAGACTTGCATTTTGTTCTGCCTTCAGCACAAAGCATTTGCCCTGCATGAGGTTTTCCATGGCTTCTCCATGCAGGTGATCCCATTGAAGAGGTAGCTGATGAAGGTGACCCTGTTCTTCCAAAGGACGGAGGCAACAGAGCATGGATCTGATAGACCTCGATATGGATGGCTTAATTAACACCAGATGTCCCTTTTATGGGAGAAATAGTTGCTACAAAAAAAATCTCTGACGAGATGCTGGTGGTATTTCCGAGCAGCCAACACTTACCTCCGTGCTGTGTGTGTATCTCCAGCAGGCAGCTGGGATCAATCCACAAAAGGCCAGAGCAAAACAGAAAAATCCCTAAGGATAAAGAGGAAAAATACCAACAGTTACAGCCTGGGGAGAAAAATAACCATTTGCAAACACAACCAGGACATATTTAATATGCTTGTTTGAGCAGGTTTCATTAAAGTTTAAGCATCACCTTCTTTTAATATCTCTCATAATGTCAGTTACTTAAAAGAAATTAGGTAGACAATAATGTCGTACTCCATCAGGAGTCCTCTAATTACACTGTGGCCAATTGAAGAGTTTGACCAAAAAACCAGGCAGCTTCCTGCAGAGCAGTTAATCTATTCTGCCCAAATTCCTATTGGACAAAGAAAAGAAGGTATAAAAACATTATATTTACAGTATGCTCCCCTTCTGCTGCAGGACTGTGCTCCAGAATAGCATCTCCTTAACTCATGGAATTTAATCCCCTGCATTTAAAACTTGGCTATTGGCTTCAAAGGGGGCAAAACACACACAAATAGTCCATAAAGAAGCAAATAACTGGGATCGAGAGAAATCAACCTACTCTGGGAGAGGAGCTGGACTTACTCTGTGAGCAAAATGGCAGCTGCCTTCCTTAGATCTGCACCATCCTAGTTAGACAACACAACAACAGAAATACAATCGAGGCCAGAAACTGACCCTGAAGTATCTAAACAATAACAGCAATGATGCAGGAGGTGGTTTGACTTTTGTCTTCTTCCCTGGGCTTGCAGAGCTGGAAGTTACATGCCTTGTGTTTTTATTTGAACAAATCTGGACCAAAAAACCCACACACCCTGATATAAAAAGCACTCGCCTGCTATGACAGCTGGACCAAAGGATCTTGCTCACGTTAAAAAAAAAAAAAAAAAAGAAAGGAAAAAGTGCCTGTAAAGTGTTTGAAGGATAAATGGGCTCATCAAATATGAATCCACAGCTTAGTCTTGGAATGACAAAAGATGATGACTAAGCATCAGTTGAAAATTAATGCCCTTACAAGTTTTTCCATTAAACTGTGCTTCTTTCAACACAACAGTATGTGGGAAACCTAGCCAGCTCACTGCACCTTATTTTGATTTCCAATTTTTTTCTATGACTGTTTTCATTGTGTGATATAGCTGAAATAACTTGAAAAAGCTTAAATCTTTCATGAAATTTTACCAAATTCAAGCTTAAGAGAGGAAGAACATTGCTTCTAGCAGTTCTGCTTCACAAAAAAATTTGCTTAAAAGAGATAGTTTTAAAAAAAGCTCCAAACTCATGCATAAGCAGCAAGAAAGGAAAATGTGTTACTTCAAATCCTGGAAATGAAAGTGAATGTGCCAGTAAACTCCTTTTGCTGGCTCTTGTCCATCTGCTCTGTTTCTCTGCCCTTTCCAGGGACTTTGCTCCTGGAACAAGACTGCCACTGGTATTCTCCACTTTTTTTGGGGCCGCCTTGTTTCAGGCTCTGCATCAGACACTGGGGAAAACCCTGGTAAAGCTCTTACGAAAAATCTTAAATTATGTATGTCCAGTCTCTCCTTTCATTTATTTTTTTGGCAGCTGCCTGGCCGTATAGCTGATGCCATCACTCGTTGCCTTTCTAGGAGCTGAAATGAGATTATGGAGGACCCTAAAGGAGATAAGAGGAAAAGTCTGATCAAACGTTGACAAGACAAGGGGGTTACAAGTCATGAAGACGTGTAAGAGCTTGCAGGACAAGACATCACAGACCAAAACCCAGCTGGAGTGAGGGGTTCAACTCTTGCAGGTACAGCACAGACTGGAGGGAGGCAGTGAGGTTACACAGACATATCCGGTTGCTCCTCAGTGGGACCAGACCCTGCATTTTGCACTGCCTCCAACAACTTCGCCATGAAACAAACAGCATTTTCACCAAAATCAAGTTCAAAGACTAGAAAATTTTAAAAAAAGAAAATTAGTCAGATGGAAAAGCCAGCACTGAGAGCAATGTGAGCACTCTTCTGCATATCATTCCAATAAAGTTATAATTGAGGGGACCCACCGTGAACCTGGAGAGTGTGAACAACAGGGTGCCAGTGACAACACAGATTTCTTCCCCTGTGCTCTCCCTTCCTTCCCCCAGCAGCTCCAGCACTTATCTCTCTGGGGCCAGAACCCCCAGCAGATTAAAATCCTCCTTCTCATTTTCCCTTTCTCATCTCCACCCCACATCTCAGTCCTTCATCAGGAAGGGGGAGCATCAGCTCTCCCTTTATTTCTGTCTGGTTTCTCTGGGAATACCAAGATGCAGCCCCTTGGGAAGCTCCCCATCCATCCAGCTGGTGCACAGAAATTACATTGCTCCGAGAACATCTTATAAATGAATTATAGCCTGCTTTTTCCCTTCCCAGCCAAAAGGCTTTTGGAAGAGCAACTTTCTAATTACATTAGAAGACATTTGGAGGAAAAAAGAAAAAGGCAATGTGCAGTTTGCATACAAAATGTGGAAGGGTCGAGGCTGGTTCACCATCTCCCAGACCCTTGGAGCTCCTCGGAGCCAGCCACAGGCTGCTGACTGCTCCCTTTGCGAGAGACAGCCACATCAGCCCTGTGGAAGGCTGTCACCAGGCAGACATCAGTTACTCCTTTATGAATGACCTTGTTTCCATCCTCGCTGCAAGGAACAATTTCTCTTCCACAGACTTGGCAGAATCTGCAGGAACAGCACCCTGTCTGTTGGCTGGTGTTTCTTTTAATTCACCTTTCTGATGCTTCCCCTTTGGTGAAGGGGGTCAGCTTTGGATGAGGGAGGGATCCTTTAGCTTAGAATGGGTTCTGTAGCTCTGCCAAACTCCCACACTTCCAGGGAAGGAGCCGACCTCTGCCCTGCTCTGTTCCACCTGCTTTTTGGTGCTGCTGTGGTCATTGCAAGGGCCAGCTCCCTGCCAGACTGCAGAGCCCAGGGGCAGCGAAAGGGGGAGCAAACTTCAGATTGCATCCATCAGGTTGTGTCCCTCCCTGCCTGACCCAGTTCATCTAAAAGCACGCAATGTTTTTGCCCTTGCAGAGAGCAAACACGAGTCAGTGACATCAGTCCGAAAGAGGAATCTGTCCTCAGCACCAGCTCTGCTACTGGCACACAAATGCCTCGCTCAGAATTGTTGCACCATGACAGAGAGCACAGGAGGCAGATTAAATTAGAAAGAAAGATGCTGAAGTGTGCTGCAGTGCCATTAAGGACCCTCTACACACTGGCCTACACCTGGGTACAATAAAGCAAACAGCCTGTGCAGTGTGCTGGCCCTACTAGCTCATCAATCTTGATGAAAAACTGGGTTATACCAGGCATTCACTGAGGCTTTTTCCACTGAATTTTTTTGGAACATCTGCTCCATCCTGAACACAAATTTTCCTCTATACAAGTCAAGTTTTGGGCTGTAAAGTTCAGATGTGAGAATTTCAGCTGGGATATTATGATTGGAATATTGCTCCCTGTTTTTTCTTTTCTTTCCCTTTCTCTGTCTGACCAGGTAACAACACATGATGCTTTAAACCTCATCGGTACCAGAGTCTTTTCTTCGTACAAACAGCACTAGGAAAGCTGCTGTTTTCCTTCCTTTTCCTCCCCTTCAATAGCAAAACGGCCTCCAGGGGCTGTGAGAGCTGCAGGATATTTACAATCAGGATTGACTGCATGATGGGCCATGGATCACCAGAAAGCAGGGTTTGCCTGAGCTGGAGGACAGTCAATAAGCCTGTTGCTATTCTCCCTGTTTAAGAGGAGCTGCAGGGGTAATATTCCTGGATTTTAGAACATAATTTTTTATCCTTAAGTTCTCATTTACTTTCTTGGAACCTGCTTCCAAGCATCAGTGGATGCACAGTAACATGTCTGGTCTCATGATGCTGCTAATGCAGCTACAAGACAATCTCCTGAGACCTGTGTGTCTAAACCAGTTTGACCTGTTCTGGTTTCTAACCACTGTGCACCCATTACTGTTATTAGAACACCACCAGTAAGGCCTGCAAAGACCAGAGACCCCTCCTCTGTAGGCACACAAACCTCCAGATAGCCAGGCAGCATGAGCACATATAACCCAAGTGGACAAAGAACCACTCCTGTAAGTCCGTCTGCATCCTGGTCAGCTTTTCCCCAGGGTGGCTGGTTTACCAAGTGGCATTGTAGTTGATTAGCCACATTGATGCAGACATCCCCCAAGCATGGTTTGGTTTCCCGGACAGCCACAGATGTCAGGCAAATAGTCTGGTGTCTTCCCTCTTTGATTAAAGAGTGAATTAAATGGTCTTCTAAATAAGACACACTCTATGCAGGGAGGAAAAGTCCTTTAAAATCAATAGCGGGGGAAGATGAAAGATCCTCTTTATTGCAGGAGGAAAAAAGCTCCAAGCAGCAGGGCTGATCGCTCCCGTGAGCTACAGCCCAGCAGGGATCAGCAAAGCTGGACAACACAGTGACACGTTTTGGAGCCCCACAGGGGCAAACCCCACTCCTGCCTGCACTCGCTGCAGCCGTCAGGGCTGGCTCTCCCTGCCTTTGCTTCCTGCTGGCAGATCAGAGATTAAATGTGTGCTTTGGGAGTGGGAACAGGGAGGAAAACAAGCAGCGAGCTGGCCCTTGGTGGAAGATACGGTTGGGAGGGGGCGATTTATAGGAACGGGCGAAGCCCCTGTGATTTAAGACGCCGATGAGCTTCTTGAACGACTTGGAGCCTAGAATACTGTTGCTGGTGTTACACCAGCTCTTGGGTGTCTCCCAGGGTTCCCGTTAATTCCTGAGGGCTGGGGACGTGTCACCACCCCGCAGGGGTCACGGGGGCTGCTCCCGTTCCCGGCGCGTTCCGCAGCATCTCCCGGAGCGGGAACGGGCGGGAGCGGGAGCTGGCGGGGCGCGGCAGCGGGCGGCGAGCGGCAGCGNGCGGAAACGGAGCTTAAAGGCAGCCAAGAGGCATCCCGTTATCCCTGCTGAGAGCAGCGTGGGATGACGCCTCGTCGCCACAGCCGCGGGGAAGGCACCTCGCACGTTTCCTCTGATTCCCGCAAGGCAGCAATACCGTGACATCCCTGCAAAGCTGCCACCAGGGGTCCAAAATGAAGACGACCACATCCCCACGCCCCCCCCTGAAACTGTGGAATCCAAAGACTAGCCAACAGGATGCACTAGGAGCCACAAAAATAGCTAGTTTGAGGGTTCTGCCGGCCAGAGGTTTCTTTGGTGGGCAGAGCTTGGCTGTGATAGCTCAAACCAGCTGGGCTGGGGGAGATGATGGGTGGCTGGAGCAAAGGATCACCCATGTTACAACGGGAAGGGAGAGCAGCACCGTGTGGCCCTTCGACAATACTCTTTGGACAGCAGCTCTGGAGTTTGCTCAGTATGTGCTGGCGCTCTTTATCTATAACTTCCTGATAGGGCTATGATTTTAACAGCCTGTTCTATGGAGTGGTGTGCGCGAAACTATACCTGAGAGTAAGGCAACAAATAAACATTTTAGAGAAGTTTGACTGTATCTTCAGGCAGCCATGACATTCTCCACTGATCTGTACATACCTATCTGTTGGTTTAGATGTGGTAATTGCAGGCATACATTAAAGACACTTCAGCAAGAGAGAGGGGAGTTACACATATTCTGCTAAAGGTACTAATGGGAACTCAGGCCCCTTTGGACATCTCAAACAGAGAAAGGAAGATGGCATATTGAGAAAGTGAAAACATTAATTTCAGTGGCTGCTTGAATTTTAAGGTGTCAGCTTCTCATTTCTGCCATCAGTATCGTTTCCCCCAATTACACAGATGAGATAAATCTCTTTAAAGTTGGTGTATGACAGCAACGCAATTATTTTATATTAAACATGATTTCATGCTCAACAACCTACCTGTTAACTCCTGCCTTTCACAGGGGAAAACATGCAGTGAGCAGCACTTTACCATTCATCCCTCCAGCCCCAAGGCTGGAAGCTGCTCTATGCAGACTAAGCCCTACATGCAGGCTCTGTTTTTAAACTGAGCTTAGCTCGCAGTCCAGTTTACTACTGTCAACATGGTCCAGGCCCAAACAGGCCTGGATGTGGATGATGTGAGATGATGTGATCCACACTGTGGATGATGGAGAGGAGAAAGGGGGAATTTCAACTCTTAGGCTACTTCTCCACCTTCTCCTTGTAGATTGAAATTCAGGGTCCAGCCCAAATCCCCCATGCCTGCTGCCATGTTTTGTATGGATGTTTGCAGTGAGGGGGGAAAAAGAGGGGCTAATTGTGCTGTCACAAGTCTGGGGAACCATGTGACACTCAAAATCACGCTGCTAAAATTTCCCCTCACAAACCATGTGTTGACTTGGTGAGGAGAAAAAAAATACCCTGGGAATTGTCATCACTGTAGCTGCTTGGCAGATAAGCACCTTCCCTCTGAAAGCTGCATACATAGGACCTTGGCAAAAGAAACTAGGCACAGAATGATGCAACCTTCAGCCTGAAGAGCTCTGCAAGGTAACTCTTCTACAAAAACATCCCCTCGGAGCACAAGGTGGAACAACAGGGCCCCCTTCCCCAGGCATCCATGCTTCCAGGCATAAGGCAACACAGCTCCCAGCACCGCATATTAGGGGGGCCCAGCCCCAGGTGACAAAAAGCCCCTCCCAGCCAGTCCCTATGGGTACGGATACGCACCATGGCAGTGAGACACTGCGATTCCCGCACTGTGGCAGCAGAGCTCAGCAGGGCTGCCAGGATCAGGGTCATGCTCAGGCAGATCCCAAAGTAGAAAGCTGGAAGGAAGACAGACATGGGAGTTGTGGTCAGATGCCAAGTGCTAACAGAGGCCTGGTCTGATGCTTCACCCAGAGTGGGGCCAAAAAGTGCGTTTTGGGGAGCTGGCCCCATATGAACAGGCTGCAGAACTGAGTTTTTTCTGTAATTTATTCAATATCCCCTATCTGTGTATGCTTTGTTGTGTATGTCTGGCAGGGTTGTAAACCTCTGAGTTGTTCCCATAGCTCCAGCAGAGTGAAGCAGCCTAAAATGGTTTCGGTCCACCCAACAGACCACAAGCTGCCAATTATTTCAGCAGTCTGATAAGGAGTCCCCTGAATGGGAGGTGCTGGTGTGCAGCAGCTGTCCCACAGCCTCTATCGGGACTCTAGGCACTCCTAATCTGGTGCAACACTCACCCTCTGGTTTCCTCCTGGCTCAGGCAGGATCACAGCCGGTACCCCAGGGCAGGGCTCAGAGACCACAGCGTGGCAATGGGCTTTGCTACCCTAACCATGCCGAGGTAGTGCTTGCAAACAAAGCAAGTGGAAGCATTGCTGGAGAGGGGTGGCTGGGATGGGAGAGCCCACAAGGCTACAGTCAGTGCCAATATATAACCCCTATATGTGTAGGAATAGGGAAGGAATGTACCTTAGCTTTGGACTAACATAGTTTTTACACCTGCCTTGTTAAACTGAAATTGAGAACCAGGATCTTGAGAGGGTATGAGCATGTTTAAGCCCAGAGTACAGCTTGGGAGAAGCAGCAGACACAAGTGCAGCAGAGGCAAGCAGGGTATTTTAGTACCTGGGCTATCTTTGCTCTAGCTTTGTACCTGAGACTTCTCCCTTGCGAAAGTGAAAATACCCCACATTTCCTAAAAAAGAACTCCAGGTGTTGCCATGCATTTCTTCTCCCAGCCTCAATTTTTTATGTTCTGCTTCAACTCTCATAGTTCCTCCCCCCGTGCTCCCAGTCTCCTGCCAGCCCCAGGGCACTTTTAGTGACTGAGGAGCTTCTCCTGAGCTCTTACCACAGCACAGGGGTAGGATGGGGAGATGGTGAATAAAGGAACAGGTGCAAATAGAGAAGCACCTGAGCACCCTGTGCTCCCACAGGATTCTTTGATTATAGGCATGTGGGTCTGATATGAGGAAAGTAAGTGCCTGTGTTAGTCCTAATGCATCCTCCAAAACCCAGATCCATCTTCCTCTTGAGATACCCCTGTATTTTCTTCAATTGCTTTACAGAATTCTGCAGTATTTCCTGGTATCACCAAAGGTCTCACTGGGATGTGGCCACAATGTACCTCTCTGGTGGATGACCCTGTAGGAGTTGCTGTCCAGGGAGACGTTGCTGATGAGGGTGAAACGGAGCCCATAGTGGGTGACTGTGCTCAGCGTGGCAATGGATAGCCCCAGCAGCTGGAAAAGAAAGGTTTCAGGAAGGGATTTACAAGGCAGTAGCTCTAGCTGGGTGCACACAAAGGTTTGAGGTGTATCTGGATACTCCCGAGCCCCATGGAAATGCAGACAGCCAGAGACCACCACATGTACCCCAAAATGCACATAAAAGGACAAACCCTAGACACCTAAAAATACTAAAGCTGTTTTGCTTTCTTGTATGATGAGTGCATGTGACACTGTGCAGCCCACAGTCTCTTGGCCAGTGCCCATGGATTAAATTCCCATCGCATGAAGAAAACTGAGAGGATTGATGCCCTTGCAGCACACCTGTGCAGTGCCACCCCACCCTGCACATGTGCAACTGTGAGGGCTGCCAGCTTCAAGAGTGGTTTTGGGTAGGGGTGATGTTCTCTGCTTTGCTCTTTGCAATGCCAGTCCCACTGCCTGCTGTTTCCTATGGTAGAGGGCAAAGAGCTGAGTCCTGTACTACTATAAGTGTCTGTGCTGGTTTCTGTCTGCAAGGTGTTGCTGGCCTGTTTCTGTCCCAGCCCTGAGAGCACTCATATGCCTAGGGCACAGGGTAACTACTTGCACATCACGCTCCATGTCACCCAGAGTGAGTCCAGGTGATGGAGAAAGAACATTTCTGATGGCACCTGGCTCAAGGACAGGGCTTCTTGCAGCATGGCTGGTGGCAGAGCTGGGACAAAGGCACCAGCAACAAAACCACCTCCAAATCTAGTGTAATAAACCTGGAAAATAGAAAATGTAAGGCCACTCCTAGCTCCTAAGGATAAGGCTTCATCATTTTGTGCCTTTACAATATGGAAACACGAGGCAGCTATACCTATGTCAAATGTGACAGTGCAATCTCAACATAATCCCCAGTGTGTGACATTTTCTAATAGCTTTTGCTGGAGGCTTACGGTCTCAGAGACTAAATCCATCCAAACCATAGCATTTTGTCTAACCTAATTTGTGGCACCTTCTGATCCCTCAGACTGTGCCTTTCTGCGTATCTTGACCTACGCCCAGCAAAATGCTAAGTGCAACACCATTTAGCTCAGATTTCTGAGAAACACCAGTCTAAATCCTCCCAACAGCAATAAAGTGATTCTAACCATCCACAGAGGCTGTGCCTTACTGCCTCCTCTAAACATGCTTGGTACCAATCATCCTTTCATTTCCTCCAAATGGCATATTTGTTATTTGGAAGAGAGAACCACCTTAGAGCCACTGCAGTCATGGAATGTTGAAATTTGGAAAAACTACAAACTTCATTTGTGGCCCAAAATAAGGTATTACCTTTTAATTACACTCTTAAAAAAGCCGCCAACCCTCTTTGAACTAAATACAGATTATTATGACTGCTGTTGTTGTTATTATTATTATAAGCTGGCAAGTTGTGATGAAGTGAAAAGGCAACAAGAAGGTAAGGCATACAAGTCAAAGCATCCAGGAGAAGTGTTCTCCAGTTTCCACCATTTCCCATCAGCTCTAACAGCAGATGTCCAGAAACTCCCCTTGAATTTGCTTAAAAGCTGATAAAACAAGTCCATGGAATTGCTTTCCCTTTGCGGTGCCAATCCACAGGTTTCTCACACACATTTCCACCAAAGCCTTGTGGTCTTACATCCTCTCTGATCCTACCTGCAGTCGACTACCCTCCTAGCAGCAAGCATGACTGCAGCAGGTCCATCCCCTCTCTTTTGCTCCAAGGAGACAGGAGCAAATATCGTTTTGCTGAAAACCACCCATTCTACCAGCAGCAACCTTTTCCTTCTCCTTGGAGGCAGCTGCTGAGTTGTGAAAGAGCTGCAGTGGTGTGACAGCCCTGAGAAACCAGAAGTCTATCGGAGGAGGGGGGGACAATGCTGGTGGCCAGCGATAACCGCCCATGGTGTGATGATAACTCGAGCAGTTGGCTGTGCTTGCCCTCCACCCGCCAAAAACAGAACGTGGGAAAACCATCCCCTCTCAGAGCGGGGATGGCAAAGGCAATGGTTCACTCGGTTCTGCAGAGATCCCCCCAACCCTGCCTGCTCACCATGACACAGAGGCTGGTCACCAGCAGCTGGCACTTGGTGGTCCTCATGCCGCACCTCAGCCCCATGGCAGCTTGTCCCCAGAGAGAGCTGGCAGTTGGTCCCTCCAGCTCTTGATAAAGCCTGGGTTTCCACCAAAGGGAGGCATGGCCACAGCGGGGCCTCTCAGGAAGTGGAGTCCCCACCACGTGCTGATGCACCTCCTCCTGCCTGATTATTAAATCCTGTTTAGGGCAGTCACCTTCTGCATAGGCTCTCAGTCAGCTGCTGTCTGTTCCCACACAGCCAGCTGGGAAAGAAGGAAAGGCACACAGAAAAACAACCTTTCATGGAGTTTGGAGCAAAGCTCCTTAAAAAAAAAAATTAAATTGTGCAATGAAGAGTCAGTGTCGAAATATCCTGGTTTTGACTTTTACTGGAATGCAGTTTTGCTTAATGAACTGAAAGAATGTCGGTAACATTTTTTTTAATAATCTGCATAAATAGTATTTTGGGGAAAAGTCTAGGAAAACATTATATTTTAAAAAAATAACCTGTTGTTTAAAGAAGAGATTAAACCCCCCCAAACAGATCTGCATAAGTCTTTTCTCCCCATGTAAAACCACCAAGTGGCAATAACCTTTGGCTGAGTCTCTATTAGAACTTGCATTTGCAGATAAGGAAAAAAACCACATTTGATAGTATTTTATTCAGGAAAACGGCTATATGGAAATAAAATCCCCTGCCCAGGAGACACTCACTGTCCATGGACATTTTAACTCTGTCCTTTCCCCTTTCCTAGCACTGAAAACTCCATGAACCCACAGCTGCAGAAGATTTCTGGTCTTCAAAACCAGCTGTCTCCAGGACACGTATTTCTCAAAAGTAAATTGCAAAGAAGCCTCAAGAACGATCTGGCCAAAGTGAGCCTGAATGACTGAGTGCCTTAATCATCCTTAGTTTTGGAACCAGACTGGTGGAAAACAGGTGAAACAGAGTAATGAAAAATAATTGCACTACCCCCAGGTGGCAAAGGGAGTAAAAAAGTAAAACCATCCCACAGTATTAACTGCAGTTACAGGAGGATGACAAAGAAGGAGGAGAGGAGTGTAAAAAGGAAGGAAGATGCATTTTGTAAAGCAAAGAGAAGAGAAAGTGAGTTGCACAAAGCCATGAGCACAGGAAAAAGCATGTCATGATTTTCTGACTACATCACTAGCTTTCTTGTAAGCTTTCCTTCAGATCATCTTGGTTGCAGCCTTCCAAGACACCAATGAGAACTGCCACAGCTAGTGCCAAAAACAGGTGTTCCCATGGCTTGCAGATCCCTGCCCTGATGCCCAGGAGGAGACCTTCCTTCTCTGGCCACCAGCTCGAGACCATCTGAGGAAAACCAATGGATAGACAGCAGGGCAGGAGGGCAGTGGGGAGAGGACAACAGGCTGGTGAGGCAGCTGATGGCAAGCCACCCATTGTTCAGGAGAAGGAGCCCCGAGAAGAGACCAGACAGGGAAAATGCCTTATAAGACACTGTCAGTTAGGATTGCATCTGAATGCAGAACTGTGGGCACCCATCATTTGTTCTGGTACTAGAGGACAGAGGGGGGTGTTGTCACCTGCATTTCCAAGGCGAAGGATCCCTGGTACAAAGGCAGCAGAGCTGGTCAACCCGTGAAGTTACAGGTTAAATCTCGAAGGGCTGCAAGAAGGCATAAGCACAGCTCTGTGTGTAACACCAAGTCACGTCAGCCCAGCCACGAGCGACGGTCACCAAGCCGTGTCACCTGCCCTGAGCACACACAGAACCTGTTTCACAGCGACGGACAGGGAAAAAAAGCATGGAACCCATCTTCGTTTCCCCCTAGACCCCAGTTCCTTACCCAGTCCAAAACGACTGCCACCGCAGAGAGACCTGTGCGAAGCCAAGTCTCACACTAGAGGTCCCCACAGGCCAGCAGAACCCCTTCTCGAAGGGCGGGATGATCGACGTGGGCTTTCTGAAGGGCATTTCCCTCCCCAGTTCCATAAAGGTCTCCTCAGTTCCTGCAGAAGCCTCGCACCTCACCTCAAGTCCATCTGGGAGGTCTCAAAACCCTCTGCACACCTTGCAGGGGCTCCTAGTCTTTGTACAAAATATGTCCTACCTCCTTTTGTCTCCACCTGTAAACACGGGTACCTTCACAGAGTCATGGAGCTCTGAAAGCAGGTCTGTAACTTTAAATACCTGGGTTTAAACAGCTCCTTCCTCTGCTTTGGTTGAAAATTCCTATTCCTGAGTAGCTTGCCCATGTCTTCTGATGCTTCTTCCCCCTGCAGTGCTTGGTGCTCTCCCTTAGTGCCCATTATCTCCATTAACTTCTCTGCCTGCTGGGCTCAGGGGTAGAGGGACTTTTTGCTGTTTCTCTTTCCTCCCTCTTACCCTCTATCCCATACAGGTATGCCTTGAAAGTTTCCTGTTTGAGACAGAGCGTATGTGGATTTCTAACATCAAAAAAAGAACAAGAGCAAAAGTAGTTGCTCTCTCCCCTCGCAAAAAAAAAAAAAAAAAAAAAAAAAAAGGAAGTCACTCCCTCACCCCAAAGAAAGCAGGAGCATCAGTAGAGCTGGGATATTAAGAGGCTGGGCTTTGACTGAAGGAGGCAAATTTGGCACATGGAAGGGCACTGCTGAAGGGAGTACAGGGGGACTCTGTGTGCTCATCTCACCCATGCCCATCAAAAAAGCAATCTGTGCAACACTTCACTTTCTATGGGATTAAACTTCCCCTGGGTGCCCTGTTGTTGGCACACACCTGCCTCAGCAGGCACACACCTACCTCTCTGCCCAGGAAGCACTGGTGAGAAGCAGGGTGTCCCCTCAACCTCATCCCAGTGGGAAGAGAGGCAGGGCTGGTGGCACGCCAGGGAACTGCCCTCACAGCCAGCATGTGGGCTGGATGGCAGAATGGCTTTTCCAGCAAGACTCAGCCTCCTGCCCACCCTTGCAGGTTTTATCGATCGGTCCCCTTTGCAGGAGCACACCTTATCATTCCTAAAAGCGGTGCAAAACCCACAGGTGACCACAGCTCCTGCCTGTGGCTTCCTCCCTTATCTCTGGTTATCAGCTGGAGCTTGGAAAGGTGGTAGCAAGTCTGAAAATACCCTAGAGAGCACAGGTGCTCTCTTTCTAGCCTTGTAGCAGCTTGCATATTTCTGTTATGAAAATATACACCAGCATCCCCAGCTGCACGGGTCTCAGAAGGATGTGCCACCTCATCCAGAAGGGAAGGATTGATTTAAAAAAAGGAACAAAGCCAGGTCATATTTTTGGTAAAGCTGTAAACTCCCAACCCTCTTCTCAGCTGGAGGGAAACAATGCCCACTCTGTCAGAGGGATGTTCTAAAAGAGCTGGGGGATTTGATGTGTTAATGCTGCATGGGGTGAACTTGGGACACTAAACACAAATGGAGGAGAAGAGGCTGAATTCATGCTGGTACTTTCTTGACATCCACTTTTCTGGCTCTCACTCCACCAGTGCAGCCACCAGTGATGGAACAGCAGCACCCCAGCCTCAGCTGTTTGAACTGTCAATGCAGCAAGGAAGAGAAACCACCCCCTTGGCTTTGGGGCACCCATGTTCCTGAGAAAGGATGGGCTGGAAGCAAGAAAGAGGATGTCACCCAGGAGCCAAAAATACACCCATCATCCAGGCAGGACACTCCTGTGCCAGGTCCCTGCTGTCTCTCAGGAGCCTCCTCCTTTTCCAGCCCACAGCACCATTAGGGAAAGTACCTCTCCTCCACAGCAGAAAGCAGCTCCAAATGTGTCAGATTTACAGGTGTCAGTGGCTCAGCCCATTCGGTCCCTCAGCTACTGCCCGTAACACGGCTGGATTCACCCTAAAGCTCACTCGTAAATAAAACATGTCCATATCAAACCACACCACAGCCATAGGGGTGATGGGAAGCCAGGGAGACCTCACAGCCTGCGTCTGCCTTCCCGGGCACATCACAAGGATGCATTGTAAAGGCTGCTTAGCATTCATATAGCACAAATACACAATCAAAGCTAAAAATCAACTTTTAAATCCAGGGCCATCACTTTTCAAGAAAGGAAAGAGAGGAGAAAAAGGGGACGTGCTGGGCTTTGCCAAACTTCAGATGCACCATACAACTCCAATGTGAATGGAAACAAGGCTGGCTGGAGGCTGCCTTGGAAGACACAAAACCAGAGAGAAATCATAGTATCTCTGAAGCACTTTTTTACTTATTATTTTCGAAGTGAAAATTCAGA
The DNA here is from genome assembly GCA_013397175.1 of Platysteira castanea. Lineage (NCBI taxonomy): Eukaryota > Metazoa > Chordata > Aves > Passeriformes > Platysteira > Platysteira castanea. The sequence continues at coordinate 147,975 of VYXC01003453.1, forward strand.
AATCCTCTAGTGATTCCCAGGCAATTTGAAATTATTATAGGTGAGCAAATAAAATGTCAGTAGAGTTATTAAAAATAGTTCATCAAGCCAGAGAAAGATTACATTAGAAAAGAGCATAAGCTGAAGACAGGGAGTTCCCTTCAAAGAATAAACCCAAATGAACTTCTTTCTCCACTGAAAGTGAACAAACCGTACTCATAGCTCTAAAGCACACTGCCATACTCAAACTAAATTACTTTTTCTTTTCCACATGCTATCTAATTGCAAACCATAACTGCCCAGGAGCCAGCTGTGCAGATAATAGACCTGAAGACACAATGTGAGCCCTGCTCCATCTAGCCCTGCTCCTGGTAAAACCAGTGTGAGCACAGCCTATGTGGCATTTGGGCTCACCAAGAACAGGGCTGCTCAACTGCTCATCACCCTTTATTTCTGGCATTTATCCTCTCAAGCTTTATTGCAACAGGACCTCCATTGCTTTCCACCAGAGTCCAGAAAATTTTGGCGAAATAGCCTAAAAAGCCCAAGTCAGCTGCCTTTAGTGCATGGGTCACATCAGGACTGACTCAGAACCCCCCCTGCAGCCTTCCTGCTGACACATGCCAAGTCAGGGGCAGCGCTTTGCTCTCACCTTTGGCAGGTGCAAGAACTAAATGTAGTGTCAGATGCCTTTTTCAGAGGCCCTTTTCCCTTCTCCCTGAGCATCATTTGGCCACCATGCAGCACACTGGCCGAAGCCACATAGGGCTGCAAGGTGCCCACACCAACCATGCCATTCTCATTTTTGCCTTCTCTGCTCCAGGAGAGGAGAACTTCTTCTCCCCACTCTCTGGGGATGGGTAGCACATTGCTGGATGCTCTCTCTCCCCAGATTATGATCAGGAAGCTGACTGTGAACACAGACAGTGTTTAATGATGTCTTGTTCTACTGGATCTTACATAGTCATTAACTTCATAAAGAGATTTCAAATGAGATTGCATTTCTCTGAGTACAAGATGTACTTACCTACCTACCTTCCTGCAGACTGTTGGGAAGCCAGCTGCACGGCTAGGAAAGTGTAAGCACTTGCTGTGTGTTGTGCTCAGGCCCAGACCCGATGGCCACATCTGGCTGGAAACACACGTCATGATCAGCAGCCCTGAAGCCAATTTGGACAAGTCAAGTTCATCCCTGAGCTGAGTGTGGAATCTCTGTGGCTGGAGGCTGCGCGGTCTCCCTTGAGACAGGGTTTACTGGTGTGCGTTATTAATGACAAAAATTCCCTGTAGCTATTTTTGTATGATAAAAATCCAGTTATTACTCTTGAGTGTGGCACTTTGATGCAGAAGTTTTTCTCTTGAAAAGTTTCAAGGGCAGCAGCTTCCCCTTTCCTGTGAGAAAGGTTTTCAGCAGAAATTAGAGAAGAGGTAATAAAAGAACATCAGTATTACTCCACTGCAGTAATGCCCCTACTGACTAAGCTACGTCTGACAGTGAGCGCAAGGGAAGCCCCCTGTGCCAGCCAGGGAAGCTTTGCAGATGCTGGAGACAAGTGCATTACATGGCCTGAGCTGAGCAAGCAGTCTATGCACTCCCAAACATGTTCAAGGCACAAGCAGCTTCCCGGCACTGCCTGGAACCCACCAGGAAAAATGCTCCACCTGTGCCACATGCCATGAGCTGCTCCTTTTGGGTCAAGTCCTTCAGAGAAGCAGTAGGGCTGCTCACTGGTTTGCCCCCAGGTCTACAGCACAGCAAAGAATGTCTCAGGAGCCGCTGAATTTGGGTGCTAAGCCTTCTGTGTGCTTGATTACCAGAAAATCAAAGCATCAGCAGGCTCCTTACTGTCAGGAATTTCAGCTCAGCTGCCTGGGACACTGCAGTGGGTCTGGTTCCTTCAAGCCATTGCCATTGCAACTGATCCCCAGGGAAAATATTCCTCTTTCAACATAAAGGAGCCTTGCTGCTCCCTAAATACCCCACACAGGTACTAAAAAAGCCCCCTCCGTGTCACATTGAGAAATCGTGGATAGCTCTTTCACCTACCATTTTTGGCTTAGATACACCCAAGGACCAGCACCAAAGTGTTTTGGGGCAGCCAGGGGAATACAGACCTTTTGATATCCAAATTGTGCTGCAGAGCCTTGCTGGTACCTGTCCATGTGATGACACATCCCCACCACCAAGCTGGTGCCACAGACACCACCTTGGATCACTTTCCTGAGATGGGGTTATGTTCCCCCCAAAAAAGTGAAGCTCTGTAATTGAACTGCCTCACACTGTTGGATTTTTTTTTTTTTTTTTAAGGCTGGCTAGGAGCAAAGCCCCGAGGACAGCACACCCTGAAGCTGTGCTGAAGCTTAGAGTGGACACAGCCGCAGGGCAGTGGGTTCATAGCTCCCCTTCCATCCATCCTGTTTATTTAGCAAAACACCATGCAAGTTATTTCTTCCCACAAGTTCCCGGGACTCCAAGAGGAAGCTCCTTTGTCCTCCCCATTCCATCCAGCTATCTGAATGCACCTTACCCTGCTGCTCTTCCCACTGGAGCTCGAAGCAAGCCTTGCTTGACGGAGAGCCAAGGAGGAAGAATGGCATGGCAGAAAGAAGCCGCGCTGCAACCCTCGAGCTACAAAAGCTTTGCATTTTCCTTCTCGGTTTCATGCCTTTATCCCTGAAACTCCCACTGAAGCCCAAAAAGCCGGCGTTGGGAACATGACTCCCGCCACTACTATAAATCTTTGTTATTATACTTTTTTGGTGGATGCAACAAAGCAGAGCCCCGGTGTGTCCCGTCTCTCTGCCAGGCAAGCACCGACCGGCAGCCAGGTGCCGGCAGGGAAAGCCCTGGGAGCAGCCGCGCTGCCGGGCCACCGCCTTCCCCACAGCGTCACCCGCGAGGTACCCGGTTTTGGGAGGGGGCGGGCTGGTGGCACACTTGAAGGGAAGGGACCCGGGGCTTCCACCTCACCGAGGGCAGCGGGGAGTCCCGGCTGCTCGTCCGTGTCCGCTCTGAGGTGCGGGGGAGGCGGGGCGAGAGGTGGGCCCCTCCCCCGAGTAATAATAAAAACTAAACTAAAATAAAACGTTAAAAATTGCCAGGGCAGAGGCGGTGATTGGAGGGAAGGGCTGCAGCGGGGGGGCAGGGAGCGCAGCCCGAGGGGCAGGGACAGAGCAGGGACGCGGA
>VYXC01003453.1:151852-181620 GCA_013397175.1 Platysteira castanea
AGCGCAACCGCGTGCGGCTCGTCAACCTGGGCTTCGCCGCCCTCCGCCAGCACGTCCCCCACGGCGCCGCCAGCAAGAAGATGAGCAAGGTGGAGACCCTCCGCTCCGCCGTCGAGTACATCCGCGCCCTGCAGCGGCTCCTCGACGAGCACGACGCCGCCGCCTCTTTCCCCGACGGCCGCGGGCGGGTGGCCGTCGGGGAAGTTGGCGGCGGTGGCGGCTACTCCTCCGCTTCGCCCTCCTTCGCCTCCTCCGCTCCCGGCTCGCCGTGCTCCTCCGAGGAGAGCGGCTACGACGCGGCGCTCAGCCCCGAGGAGCGGGAGCTGCTGGACTTCACCCGCTGGCTGGCGGGCTAACGNGGCGGGAGGTGAGGAGCAGCCGGAAGGGAGGGGCGCCGCTTCCCCCGCCCGGCGCTCGGGGGAGCGGGGCACGAACCCACCGGGGCTCTCCTCACGTCTCTCCGCAGCCGCGCTCAGCCCGCAGCACGTCGGCGCCCGCGGTCTCGGCGGCAGCAGCATCCCCCCGAAAGTACTGACCTCCACTCCGGCGGGGCCCCGCTGGCTGCTTTTCTCACCGGGTTCAGCCGTCGTCTTGGGGCTGTGGAAAGTGCAGTGGTGTAGCTGACTGCGGGGTCTCGCTCCTTGCGCGGGACCAGCGGCTCCGCCTGCCCTCCGGGACCTGCCGATGCACGGAGAGGATGCCCTAGCGAACCTGCTTCCCCCTGCCGCTGCTCTCTGGTGTTGCTTTGGAGGGGTGGAAAGGAAAAAAAAAATAAAAACACTTGATGCTTCCTTGTTTCTGGAGGGGGAGGGAATTTTTTTATCATGTCAGATTCTATTTTATATGTAACTTGAACTGCCTATAGGGACACTGGTGTATGAAGACTTATTTTTGTACAAGAAACCTTAGAGAAAAGGGATGAGACGGTTCTATTTTTAGATGGTCCTATCCACTTGTTCTTGAACACTACCAGCTGGAATGTTTTGGGAACATACGTGGTATAGATGAAAAGGTGTTTGTTTGGGTTTTTAAAAATTATTCTCTTCAAACACTTCAGTAAAAGACTGTAAAGTTACGTGGTGTTTTAACGTGGTTTCTGAGTTTGCCTGGTGTGAAGGTCCACCTCTCTGAAAACTGAAGTTTTTTTTTAAAAAAAAATGTATTGAAGGCATTTTTGTATGCACTTGCTAGGATTTCTTAAGTTGTACATATGCAGTTTTTAAGAGAGTATCATATTTTATGTAAATTGACTTTATAAATAAAAATCTATTTATAAATGGCTTCAGGGCTGTAAGAAATGTATATTTGCCAGAAATGCCCAAGGTAACTTAACAATTGCCTGAAGGGGTGGGAGAAGAGAGTAATGAGCAATACAGCAGAGAGGCAGTTCTCCCTGGACCAGGTTTTATGTGCAGAAGGGAATAAGGAGCAGCATAGCATAATCTCCAAGCTTACATTTTTTTCCCCCCATTCAAGTTTTATAAACTCAGCACTGGGAGCAGGTACTGCAGGGATGATGTGTGTAGGAGAGAGACAAGGCAGGTTCGGTGGTGGTAACCCCTTTCCTGAACGTGCAGAAGGTGCAGCTGCAGGGGGCTGTGTTGCCCCTACCTGGGATGATGGGAGTGTCATGGGAAGGTAAAGAGGAAGTGGGTGTCTGAAGTTTGTTTGTCCTGGCAGCAGCTCTCAGAGGTAGGTTGGGGTGCCTTTATTCAGGGGAGCAGCACTTCTGAGAACAGTGTTGTCCTTTAAAAACCACATGTAACCCTCAGTGTCCCACCTCGTCCTACTCTGACTGGAGTTGCATGTACATAGTCTTTATCTAAAGGCAATAAGCAAATGTGAATTGCTCCTTGGAAACTATAGTCAGATATTAGTAAGCTCTGTCCATTACTTTTGGGCTCATGCTGAAGACCTGCTACAGGGGAGGTGAGCCAGAGGTAAAAACTGTGTCTTTAAGGTAAAACTGCTGCGAAACAAAACACAGGGCTGATGGCACAAAAAACTGTGGCAGAGACTGTTAATTCCCTAAAGAGCTCTAGTGAATGTTAGGAGTTGAATGGAGCAAGATGGGCTGGCCTCTGGAATATGCTGAATGAACACAAAGCAGAAATGGTTATTAAAATTGACCTACTTTACAGGGACCGTGTGTATAATCTCTGCTGCCTTAGTACTGGGAAGGTAAAATTTTTCAGGAGAGTCACTCAGCAATTCCAGATTCAGTAATTGCAGTGGATGCTCTGTCATCCAGATCTGTAAGAGTATTCCACATACATGGTTCCATTTGAAGAGAAAAAAAAAGTTCCCCAAAACAAGCCATGGGAAAATGAAGGCTCTAACTGCAAGCAGCATTTAGGAGCCTGCAATCAAGAGCAATAGTTATTTTGCTTCAAGTTCATTCCCTAAGCAAAGTTGCTGTAATAAACAGTCCCTCTGAAAGGCACAGGGAATTCAAATTAATAAATGTCTTGCAAAGGCTTTACCCTTTATGGCTCTTGAACAGTCCCCCAGGTAGGAGCCAGAGCTGTGAGCTGACCTGGGTATTAAGTGATCGGCTGTGCTTGGCAGCAGCAGGAAGGGCTGGTGGAGAGGGGGGGAGTAATGTGGTACCTTTCCCCAGAGAGAGTTTAAAGGCTTCATCCTCACAAATGACCTCCAAAAAATTAGCCAGACATAAACTCGTGGAGATTCCCACATATTTATTCTCAGCCTAAACCAACATCATGTCATCTTTTCCAAGCAGTTTAGAAATTGGGACTGCTGCTTGGTCTGCACAAGTGTCCCATTATGGCAGGATACATTTGTTTAAAGCATGTTACTACTACTTGGCAGGATGTTTGTTTTCCTTCCTTAGGTGCACTGATCATTTTAGTGTTTCCAAAAGCAATATTCGGCTCTCAGTCAAGTAATTCCCAGCATTGTTACCACTTTCATCTAATCACCCAAGATACTGTTGCAGCAACTTTGAAGCAGTATCAGCTGTAACTGTATTGGCAAGAAATTAGCTGTAAGCAATTTTCACTTAAGCAATATTAATATTAGGGGGGAAAAAAGAGCTTAGTCGGAATCACAAGTTACCTTAATGCTGTCAGTCAGTGTTTCAGTTGAAACTAGAGGGAAATCAGGAATGTACAATTTACTTTAAAAAACCTCACTGCGATCATGAGTCTTCCAAACAGCTGAGGGGGAAGAAGGTGCAAGGAAAAGGATGTATGTGTGTTTCTAAAACACAGGACAGACAAAGGGCAACTCCTTTCCCCAGCCATGGTCATGGTGACAAGTCATTAGCAGATTCTCAGACCAAGCTGCTGAAGAGAGCCCTGCTACACCAGAGAGCAGGGTACTGAATCATTGCACCCTTTAAAGAAAGCATTAGGGAGGATGCAAGGTAGGTTCTGTGGCAGTTGTAGCGGGTACCTTCAGCCAGCCCAGCTCGCTCCTCCTCAGGAGCCACCTGAGGACTGCTTGGACCCTGTTGAGAAGACTTCTGACCCTAAAAACTCAGACCTAGAACTCTCTGCTGTGTTTATGCAAAATAGTGCCAGTTCAAAGACTTGGAGATGAAAGCCCTCTGACCATGGGAGTCACCTGTCAGCAGCAAGAGTAACAGCACACCTGTCTTCTCAGCCAGGTACTTCCCTCGCCTGCAGGAGCCAGCTACGCTTGATGATGGGACCCTCAGTGTCTGGGTTGGCTGCTGTCAACCAAGAGCTGCCATGAGGGATTCCAGGAAGCCTGAGTGCCTGCCTAAACTGCTACACGAAACGCTTGTGGCCGGGATGGGAAATGCCTCTGATGAGCACATAATTTCTCTTTAGATGTACAACTGGAAACTCAGTGCCTAAAATGGAAACCCCAGCTCCCAGAAAGATACAAACCCAGCCCTAAGGTAGATTCAGGGGCAGAAGAAAATAAGCTAAGGAATTCTGAGGGGAAAAAAAAAAAAAAAGGCTGAGAACTCCACGGGGCACACGCTTGTCCATGTGCAGATACAAAGCAGACTTCTGTAAACCTCTCACATCTCCATCCACTGATGGGTGCCCATTTTCCCAAGCAGCATTTCATAGGTCACAGGAATGTCTAATGACACATTAATGTCTAATGAAGCAGAAACAAGTTGCAGGTTGGTGCCAGGATTAGCTGCCCCCATCCCCAGGCTGAAAGAACCCTTCAGTTTTCAACCACGGTCCCCTCCTTGGCAGTTTTTTGTTGCTCAGACTGAAGCTTTTCTTGTTACCCAAAGCACTTAGAGCCCAGCACATGGTAAAAATAGTTCCATGCGTTATTGCCCAGTAGTGTTTAAATGATGATGTTGTCCCTCATGGGCAACCTCAGCTTCAGCTCCATGGCTACACTCCTTCCGAATTTCTTCACATACTACTAAAAATAATTTTGAAGGAAAGGCCTATGCAGCCTGTTTGAAGGCTTGTACACCACCCCAAGAAGACCTAGGCAGCAGGCAGGAGGATGCCCTGCAGCATCTCCATGGCAGAATGGCATTGCTGGTCCTCCTTGCAGGGAGAGTGGCTTCAGCAGAACCCCAGCACCACAGGGCCCTACAGGAGAAAATATTAGGAGATGAGAGTCCAGGGGAAAAGGGCTCTCTCCTGTTGCTACCACCACAAGATATCACCAACAAATACCCTCTTCACCACAGATCATCGTGCAGAAAATAGCCCACGATTGGTTTCAGCGTAAAACAACTCACATTTACATTAACATCTCATAAAAATCTTGTTACGGGACAGCAGCGAGGCGAGCTCCTGCGAATCAGCTGGTTGCTGCCTCCCCTTCCATCCGTGAGGAACAGCCGCCAAGAAAATACTTGTCCTGCCAGCCTTTGGTCTGCGTACCAAGGCTTTTCGGCTGCCACGGCTTGTGGGCAGACGGCTGTGTGCCGAGACTCGTCCCGAGGTCATTTCACTCTTTTCATGCAGGTCACAGAATAGCTGGCTAACAGCAACAGTGTTCAGTCATTTCTTATCTGGATTGGATGCGGGCCAGGAGCTTGGGAGGGGGCAGAATTAGGAGTGAAAAGCAGCCCCTTGCACAGCTGACAGCAGGCAGAGCTGGCCTGGCTTTGCCCAGCTTGGGCATTAGCCAACAAGGGTTCGATTTTCCCCCCAGAAACTGGCATCAACAAAGCACTAGCCAAAGGCATACCTGGGAATAATGGAACTAACAATATTAAAGCAGCACCAGGTGTAATCACAAGTTAATGTCACTCCCTAAGGAGGCTGTTGGGCAGTATAACAAATGACTTAGAATTCTGGGGACACCATCAACGCCCAGCTCCTTGGGACCTTTGTGCACACGCTGGCACACGGGAACAGAGGAGCTCTGCCAGGTGCTTTCAGAGCACCCCTGGCACTCACTGCAGGTCTTCTCAAGCCAGTCCCTGGGACTTGCTCTTTGGAGAAGTGAGTGGTTGCTCCTGTGGCTGACTGAGAACGTGGAGGGGTTTTACTTACAGATTCTCAGTCTTTTTATTATATCTGAGTACTTTCTTCTGCCCATTATTTCCTCATAATAAAGATCTGCTCAGGATAATGGTAAAGCTAGTACAAAAAAGAGAGAGGTGGCATGGTTAAGGCACTTCCAGTAAGAGGGGCTGGTTTGCACCTCTGCTGTCACCATCTTCAAGAAGGGAAATTTGAAGGGGAGCATCAGCATCCTTAGCTTGGGGAAAGTGCTGCAAAAACATCAGAGACTGAGATCTGCTGTAATTTAAATTGAGAGTTTCTCTTGTTCTTGAAAGCCTACAGAGATCACTGTTCAGATCAGGATGACTAAATCTTCCTTTTCTGTAGATCTGCCTGCCCTCTTACTCCTGCTGTCACCTCTCTTTCGTCCTCGGGCACAACAAGGTGGCAAAAGAATAAATGAAGTGGCATCCACAAGTCCTATCAAGGCTGTGCTACAGGTGAGGCAGGAGAGAGATCCTCAGAGAAACGCCAGCCAGATGGTAGGCCCCAACACCAGCATCCACACATGGTGAGCAGGAAAAACCCGAGACTAGACGGATATTTGTTATCTGCCAAAGCTATCAGTGTTGCTGTACAAGAGAGGAGAAATAAACAGTCATGTAGAGAAACGTAGAAATGAAAAGGAGAATCAAGTGTGAGAAAGTGGTCAGCAGTGGAGAGCTTAGTGCACTAAATCAGAATAAGAAGCACAGAGAAATTATCTCAAGTGTTGGTCTGTGACACCCTTCCCTCCCCTTCCATAAATGCTTTTGTTTATGGGTAGATGTTAATAACAGCAGAAGCATAAACATCAGAAAAGGAGAAACTTGTGGTAAGGCAATTGTTTGGCTGCAGGGACCAGGGCAGTGCTCCAGGCTTTGACCTGCGAGCATCCACTTTGCTGCTGGAGAAGTCTCAGTTCTCTCCTTTCATCTCCTGGCCTCAGCCCCAGCACTTAGAGCCTGCAGTACAACAGTTATCCAGTCACCAGACCCACTAAATTGTGCTTGCTTTTTAAGTTGTTTGGCTTTGGCTTTTTTTTTTAAGGGGAGAAAAACCAACAAAGAGGCATGATAGCCCCAAGGGGAATTTTCTGTTAAAGTCACTGCCAAAAGAATGACCAATTTGTAAGTGAAATGTTGACACTTTTATAACACAGCAAATATCTTTCCCTTGAATGAAGCACTTCAAGATTATTTTTTTTTTTTTTGCAGAAAAGGTGAATTTTGTCAGGATGTTAAATACTGGTAGGAAGTGCTGCAATACTGTAACACGTTTTCCCTTTCACTCCATTTCCCACATACAATTCCTTCAAGGCTCCACAAAGAAGCCACAGTCACTTTAGCAGAACCAGCCACAGAAAAAGCAAGTGAAACCCACTGGGTAAATAAAAGCCTAGCTTAGAAGCATTAGTAAATACCATCGTCCCCTTACCAGCAGAGTACCTGCAAAGCCCTCTGCACAGGCTGCTGACTCCCACAGTCCTGACACCAGCCTGCTTTCACCATGGGCTTGTTTTTATCAAAGGGAAGCCAGCTGGTGTCAGTGGAAGCAACTGGTCCCCTCAGTGAAACACCTGCACCTGATTCAGTGCCGAGGATGCTTCTGTGTCTTCTTCTCCTCACCCAGGAGACACCTGAGCAAACTGGGCAGTGGAGAGGGTGAGATGTGCTTCAAGCAGCTTGAGGTTTGCAGCCCACACTGTATTTGGGCCTGATTTGAATAGAAACAAGGATAAAGACCGAGTCTGGGTGCACCCCAGCACAGTTCTGCACTTCTCCTTGCCTAATTCTCCCGAACCCTCTCTCCAGCAGCCCCCAGGACTGTCCCACAGGCTGCATCCCTGCATGGACCTGGAGTGCTGCTGAGATAGTTTATACCCTTTGGTCTTTGGTCTTGCTAGAGGACAGCCAGTAAAGGGAGGTGAGAGCAGAGAAGTTTTTGAAGTGGGGAGACCACAAAGCTCATTTAGGATGCATACACCACCAAAAAACCCCAGCCACCAGACAGTAATAACTTCAAAACAGTGCTGACTGGAGTTGAAAACAGTGATGTACTAGCAGAAAAACTAGTGCCTAAGCCAAGTTCAGACGTGGTGTAAGCTGAATTTGACTGTTTATGATGCTGAAGAGAGCTAGTGGTTGCTGGCAGGCAAGTCTTGCTGTTAAAGAGAAGCACACAAGTTGTTAAAGGGACCTCTGGGTCTTTTTCAGGCCTAGCAGAAATCATATCCAACCCACTCTGTGCAGTAAAACCTGCTGGAGAAATCAAGGGCAGTGTCGTGTTCCTTGGTGGGATCTGGAGTATAGGACACAGGCTGCATTTAGTGTGCACAGTGCAGAAATCATGGAAGGAGCAGAAAGCTGGAGAGGGCGCAGAGGAAGAGGGCTTCTGGGGACACAGCCTGGGGCAGGAGGCCACGCAGGCTGCCTACAAGATGTTTTCTTCAGCTGTGTTTGAGGGGGACAGGATTTGGGACCATTCTTTGTGAGTAAACTGAACAGCCACCCACACTGTGCTGCTGCCTTCCCATCCCGGCTTCTCACCACTGCCAGCCTTGACCCCATAAAGTGGCATCATCCCACCTGGTGCACCACTGCATCCGTGCATCCTTGTACTGGATAGGATATCCAGGACTTGCAGCTGCTGTCTTCAGCCATTGCAGCAATCTAAGCAGCTGTACAGCCCTTCTCTAGCAAATTGTTGTCATCCAGAAGAGTTAAGTCCAAAGTGAAATCCTTGCGTTAATTTATTCGTGCCCATTTAGATTTGTTTTGCTCTAAGATTTGTTTTGTTTAATAAGAGAAGTGAGGTGAGAATTCTGTTGTAGAGTTAAATAATTCCCTTGAAACATTGCTGGTTAAACAAATAACATACTTCCAATAAGTTCTGAGCTAAGCATTATAGAAGCTTTTATTTTGCCAGCACTGATGAAGTTATTCATTAAAAATAAATTGAGGAGAGTTTTTTCTGGTTTCTTTCACCTGATAATTTATTATTTGAATTGAGATTTTTTTTTCCATATAGCTTTTCTTTCCTTTTCAGTTAAAAAGCAGATGCAGTGAATAAGAAGGATGTTAGAAGTGGAGCGTTTGCATTAGAAAATGGTCCATTCTGGGAGTTGTTGAATGGAATGATTTCTCGTTCAAAATTTTGATCATTTTATTGAGAATGCCAAAGTTCTTCATGGTCAAAATGTACAGCAGACCATTTGCTGAAGAAAAGACTTCACTCTGGGTCAACTTAGGTTAAAATTTCATTTTACTTGAAATTTTGAGGTACCTCTGAATTACAGATACATCAAAGTACAGTGATGACATTTGAGCTACCAGAAAAATTCTGGGCCCTGCTTCTTCCTTAACAAAGAGATAGCAAGTCTGCCTGAGAAAAAGTCAGGTGGTCAGTTGTAAAACAGCAGGTTGGAAAAAACAGAGGTTCCCCTGTGTGTGACAGCTTGTCCCCAAACTTCTGCAGCCATGGGGGTAGCCTTGATGTTCAAAATAGGCTCCTAAAACATCTCAGAGGGCAGGATCTGTGTGGCATTAACAGCCCTGAGGTTTCTCTGCCCGAGATTCAGCCCTGCTGTAGGATTTGCAGCACACAGCTCGGGGACCAGAAACTCTGCGGAGACACAGACGTCACGGCTTGTGTGTAGGGAGGGGTTCTCACAGGGTCCTCCCCAAGCCCATTTTTCTCCAGTGTCTTTGGTCTGCCCCTCCCCATCTCTACTTAAAATCAACTTTGCATCAGACATCACCCCACTTTCTTTCTCAGTGTGTTCACCGTGTGAGAAAGCTGGAAGTGGGAGGTGGAGCACAGGGAGCAAAGAAAGAAAGAAAATGAAAAATGTGGAAGAAAGTGAGAGGCTGAGGAGGGAGGGGAGGAGCGGAGAGGAAGGGCTTGAAAGGGCTGGTGAGGGACAGGGGCAGGGTGGCCCCCGGCTGCCCCACATTGTGCTTGGCTCTATCCATCTAAATAAAGGGACCATCCTGACTTGTGTCCCAGCTGGGAGAGGTTTTGTTGCCTTTTGGGTTTTGGTGTCCTCCCCTCCCCCTGTTTTGCTCCCCCTCCTCTCTTCCCTCCCCTCCCCTCCCCGCTTTCATCCCGACTGCATCAAAGTGCCCCCGTGCCTCCGACTCCTCGGGCGTTTCCACCCCCTCCCTGGAGGCACAATGTCCCCCTTTGTGGCCGCCACCCAGATGACCTTTTCTACCTTCTTATCCGCATTTATCCCTGTGCCCCCGGGTAAATAAACCCCGAGGCGAGGGGTGGGTAGAAGCTGGGATGGAGAGCGCTCGCCCTGGGGCAGGTGCTTCCTTTTGCAGCCCCACTAGCCCCAGTGAGGCAGGGATATAAAACAGGCATCAAGACCTCCAAGAGAAGGAAAACACCCGTGCCCTGAAGTTTTTACAGTGGCTATTTTCTTTTAGAAAACTATGGGAAGCTCTCTGCTGTATTTTCCGTATTTTCCAGTGCCCCCAGCCTGGCACATGTTCCCGAGCAATCATAAACGCGCTGAGGCTCGATACAGTGCTCCAGCTATGAAATCGCAGTAAAAGCCTTTATTCTGCGTGTCTGGTGCTTTCAGGCCTTGATATTCCAGCAGATGTGCCTGTGCTGAGTTCTGCTCCAGCTGTGCACACTGGAAAGGCAGGTCTAGGAGGGACACATGAACACCCCCTATTCCTGGGGGCAGGCAGCGATACCAGAGTGGGCTCAGGTGGCTCACCCTGGCTGAGAATCTGGCTTGTGTTACCTCACCAGGTTTGTTTGTAAAGGGAGAGCTCAGGTCCACATAGTGCCCCAGGTTGTCCAAAATGGAGAGCTCTCCACCCCAAAGCCCTAGTCTCCATGTGTTTCAGATCCTGTTTTGGCTGCCCAAGGTGATACAGTCAGATCCTAAATTAGTCCCTTATAATCTAAATTGAATTTAGACCCAGAAAATCCCCAGCTTTAAGATGTTTCTGGTTACACAATAACTGGCTCTTCTTCTCAGAGGAGTGAAATGGCAGGATTTTGAAATTCCTTGTTGGTTCATGTTTGCATATAAATGCTGATTTTATCTTTTCTGTACACAAAGTAAACACAAAGCTGTTTTACAATAATGTTGCCGTTGAAACATGCACCAAGATGGCAAAACAACTTAGAGATGTTTCCAGACCCAAGGACCAAGCCTCCCTTCACACAAAGAAGCCGCCTGCTCTGAGATGGCCAGCATACCCTCATCCCTGTTTATGCAGATCAGCAGGCAGGTTCCATTAGCCAGCAGTAAGATCTCAAAGTAAAAGTTGGGTGGCGATGACAAAGGATGTGTATTCACCCAGGCTGCCTAAGCACAGGTTCCTGATGGAGCTGAGTTTTCCTGTAGGTCCCCAAGAACTGTGGACCCTACTGGAAGTGCCCAGATTCACTGCAGCTGAGAAATGATGGCTCTTACTTTAGCTGGGGTTTACATCTCTTATGATGCTGGTCAACACAGGGAATGTAATTCAGATTCAAAAAAAACCATTTAAAGTAATGTAGCTATTGATGATTAACTGTCTGGGGGGAAACTCTTATGCTGAGAGATGCTCTTTGTGAAAGAACTAAACGCAGTCATGGCCAGCAGCAGAGAAAGGAAGATGTGCTGCTGGGAGGAGATAGCTGTCAGAGAGTAAATTAATTCAGCATAATCCCGGATTTACTGAGCCCTGTTGGAGGATCAGAGGTGGCCATACTTAAAAAAAAAACCAACCCTATCCACAGGCCTGACAGCCTTAGTTATGGAAAGAATAATGTACAATCAAATAAAACCACATTTTCTGATTATTTCTTCTTATTTTTCAGTGGATATTGCAGAAACTCTGTTTGCAAGTCAACAGAGCCTCTGGTGAAAGAGGCGCTCTTGGGTATAATGGGAGAGGATAAAAATCCAGCCCAAATATCTCCCTTCGGCCATCTAGGAGTGTGGTGTCTATTTTAAGTTAGTCATTTGACTACTCATCTACTTTAGCAGCCCACGAAGACAGAGGCATTTTCTGAGAGCAATTCATTCTGCTTGCCGTAGGATGGCTGTTTGACATGGGATCAGCCGCCCCTGGGTGGTGCCTGGCCCTTCCAACCTCCAGAGGTGGGTCTGTGGTGAGGAGGTGCGTCAGTCGGAGCCAGCTTTAGGTGGTCACGGGTAGAGGAGTTGCCTCTTGCCCTATATACCTGGGTGCTCATGGAGGCTGAAGCACTTCCCCCCATCCCAGAAGTCGTCTCTGGAATAACACCTATTCGCCCCAAAGTTCACTGAAATCCAGGTTGCTGTAGCTTCCAGTGGCCTTTGCATCTCATTTGTACCCTCTGAGGCAGTATCTGAAATAGACCCCAGTTCCCTCCTGATGGTCACCACACCTGATCTACAGCATGGGACAGACTGAAAAAAAGCCCACAGCCTCATGCACTGGGTGTCAACCCTTCATCTTGAAATGACAGTAAATGCATCCAACAGAAGCTGGGTGATATATTTCTCGTGTCCTAGCAGTCATAGGAGTTTCAAATGTTACACTGCCTTTGACATTGCAAGAGCAAAATTGAAAATGTCACACCAGCTGTTCAAAGGGAAACAATTAAAAAAGTATACTTGCAGGATATTCTTGTTGCTTTGAACAAGAGGTTTAGGAGAAGGACTGGTGTGTGCACATGTTCTCAAGGCACTGACTCCTGTGTCCAAAGCAAGGAGCAGCAGTAGGTGGGATGAAGATAACTGAGAAATGTCACATTGTTTAGTAACATGAGTTGTTTAATAGTTATTCCATGTCAGAAGCAATTGCAGTGGGATAAGCAAATCATCCCAACCCTCCTGGCACAGCTGCCCAAGCCAGGCTCATACATCTGCAGTGGAAAGCACAAGAACCTTCTGTAACACAGCAGGTCCCACTGCAGTGTGCCGAGCCCTGCTGCCAGTTCCAGTGGGCATTTGCTGGGAGGTAGGTAACAGTGCTGCAAATCTCATTACTACAGACAGAGCCTCAGCCTGCCTAGAAATGTGAGCAACAGCTTGGGTCAGTATGAAAGCAAGAGTATATTAAATTGTCAGGAATGATAGAAAATGCATATGCCAGTGTCTTGTCTCTAAATGGAGTCACTCGCCCACACAAGCTCCTCATCTGACCTCACTTGGGTGGCTTTTACTGCCTTCATTGTTCCTATAAGAACCTCAGAGGCATTTCAGTCCATAAAGAAGACGGAAAATCTATTAATTGCCTTGTGGCTGCAAGACAAGCCCACCCCTACCTTGCCCTGAGCCCTCCTCCTTGCCAGAATCCCCAGTCCTGATCCCCCACTGAAAGCCACAGCCACTTTAAAAGGCTGGAGAGATCTTCTGCTCTCTGCCTCCGCTCCTGCCCTTTGCTCTGAGGGAGGGCATGCATGTATGACACAGCAAGTGAGGGGGCAGATACACTTCTGTTCATTGAAAGAAGCCCTACCACGTGTGTTTTCTGTAGGTGAACAGATGTGGCCGTTCTGTGTCTCCCAACCAGTGTTAGTCTGGTGTCACTGCTCCTGTCCTGGCACCGTTTCCCTGTCCCCACAGCTCCGCCACCCCCCTCTCTTTCCCCCCCCTTTCTGCCTTACCTCCAGCCTCTCTGGGCAGTGATTAATGGTGCCCATCAATCAGGCACGGCTGCGATGAATGCGGCAGCAGTTTGCGATTAACCTTGGAGAACCTTGTCCCCCTGTCCCTGGCCATCCCCCTCCAGAGCCCCCCGCTGAGATTATCGGGTGAAATGAGGCGGGATGAGTATGTACAGTGGAGGGGGAGTGGGCCCTGGAAAACAGGTCCCCTGCTCTTTTCATATTGAAATAGAGAGGTCTCAGTCGCTCCTTTGAACTTTGTTCGAAGGGGTAAAAAGAAACCCAAACCCCAGTTTTGCCTCAATAATGCAGAGGGGAACCAGGACTGGGGCAGTCAGGGTTAGTGGCAACAGTGGTGCCAAAAGGAGTTGGTTCGCCTGCCTTGTGGGAGAAGAGAAAATGTAAAACCATGGGGCAGCTATCCACAGGGGACAGAGTTTCACTTGACCTCCCCCTGTTTTCTCTCCTGTCTGTGTAGCAAACTCTGGCTTTGCTAGTGCTGTACCGACATGGGACAGAATATAGTCCTCGCTTTCAAGAAGTGATGGCAATAATTTCTTAGTTTCTTACAGTGCCTTTTCAAGGCTTCAGCAGGGATCAGGATTATTCATCCCTGCCCCTGGAGGAGAGTGGAAAGGGAAGATGCTCCCATTTCTGCCTGTGCCGAGTGCTTATATTCAGGGTTGCTTGGCTGGACCAGACTGACATCCTTGCAAGCACCAGTGTGGCTCGCCCCGATGCAGCAGGGTGCTCCTCCTGCTGAGGTTTGGCACACTGCAGCAGGCTGAGGAGGAAAAGCCAATGACACCACCTGAACTACACCTGCACTTAACACACTGCCACGGTGTGAGTTGACGCTGGGTGTTTTTGATTTGGAGGTGTTCAAGGCCAAAGTTTACACCTGTGGGTGAGAGGGTTTGCTCGCGGTGGTGGCTCATTGCTGGGGCTTGCATTTCTCAGGCAGGCAATGCTGCCAGCTCGGGGTGAGTATCTGGTGGGTCACACACCGGCTCTGACAGCAGGGGAGGAGGTGAAACAGCCAGCACCTTCAGCAGAGACAGCTAGAGACCAACCCAGGAGAGAAGCTTTGGTGAGTGAGGTCATTCTCCAGCAGGTGGGATACATTTCTGCTTTTGCTCCTCCAAAAGTCCTCAGTGCTCCCTCATTTGCTTATAATCACCAAGAGGCTTTGTTGGTAAGAAATAAAGCTGCATGTGCTCCCATTTAGAGGCCCGTGGGGCCCTTTTTAGTCTTCTTCCTTGCAGATAAGGATGCAAATTAACAAACGAACTTCAATTAATAGCCAAATCTCTTTAAAGAAACTGCCTCATAAGCAAGCATTTCTGAACAGGGCTTTACCCAATATTTGTCTCTTATTTGAATGGACATTATGAACATTTTGAACTCTGTTGTTCATACACTTATATACACACACATATACATGCAATTCTGCGTGCATGCAAATGTTTGTGTGTCCAGCCAGTGTTTTCAAGCTCAGGAGGAGGAAGCTTTGCTTCGCTCATGGATCTGGGGGGGAGCTACTTGAGTTGCCATCAGTTCAGGGGCTGGCCTCCAGCACCAGCATGTTTCATCTTCTTTTCCAGCTATCCCATCCTTCCTCACCCCAGACTGTGGGTGCTTGAAGGGTGCCACGGGGCTGCGCCTTGCAGGAGAGCTCTGATGGACTGACTGGCTGCCCAGGAGCCTGACAAAGCAAGGCCACAGAGCTTTGCCACAGCACTCAGAGAGGTGGGGCAAGGCAGGGAGGGCACATGACTATTAAGATCTCCCTTCAAATGTTATTAAATAATGTTTTGCTGCTGCAGCACAACAGGTGTGGAGGCACAGGCAGGTAAACACAGCCCAGAGCAGGGCAGCCTGCCAAGTCTGTTTCCTTACATAAATCTCTCCACTTCAAGGTATGCAATTAATCCCGGCTCCAGCCTCCGTTTACCACAGACCTTCTTTGTACCCATGATGTATTATTCACCAGAAAGGACTTTTGCACCTCTGCTATCATTCTAGAGACCAAAGGATGTGGTGGCAGAGGCTGGTTGGTGATGGCACCTCACACCAGCCAGCCAGAGGAGGTGTGTGGGTACACACACATTTGGCGTGTGTACCTCTGCCATACCATGCTGTGCTGCCGCTTGTTTGACGCTGATTTTGCCAGCAGATCCCCTGCTCCACTCTCCGTGGAGACAAGGGATGTTAATCAGTAACAGCTCCCCGCCCTGCGTTTCACAGGGCTGATTCCAAGGAGTGCTCATTAGAAAGCCAGGAGGACAGCAGATGCCCATCAGGAAGCCTGATCCTGCAAGAGCCTGCATGTAGTTCTTCATCCCTGGTGTACACAGGCGGGAGCAGCCCTATCTCCTGCATCTCAACGGAGGGAGAGGGCACGGCTGGCCCACGGTGGAGCCTGCCCACACCACGCTGCCACAGCACCCCTGTCCTGGCCCCGTTTTGGCAAGCCCAAACCGCTTGTGCTGCCCAGGTTGAGTTCTGCTGGAACATGACTCTGCAGCCACCAGCGTCCAGCTTGGACCAAGAGCCCAGTGAGGCCAGGTAGCTCAGATTTTGAGAGCCCTTAGTTTTCCCTTTTACTCCCCATTTCGTCCTCCATGACATGTGCTCTGTGTGTTTTACATCCATTTCAGAACCGGCAGCAACAGGAGCCCTGAAGTTACACACTCACCCAGATCCTGGCACCAGCTCTGATGGCCTCTCTGGTCCACACTTCCCCAAAATCCCTGCAGCAGAGCAGGGCATTTCTTGGAGGCACAAAGCATTAGGATTGAAGCCATGCAGGAGACACCCAAATACCAGCCTTGCTCGTCTGTTTGTCCTGCCGTCCTTCTGGCTGCAGATGCTGCCCAGGCTCTCCAGCACAGGCATCCCTCCACTGTTCTCCCCTTCTTTACCTCCTTCTCAATTGCCGTAGGAAGGAGCCCAGGACCTTGAATTTACCTGGCTCACTGTTGGCAGGAACCCCTTTAAATCTTCACTGAGACAGCAATGGCTGCAGCTCAGATTGGGTTCACTGGGGAGGGATTTGGGGTAAAGCAGAGAGGGAGGGCAGCAGATGGCCAGTGTGGTTTAACATGCACCCGGAATGCTCCTATCTCCAAGGCCTCGTAAAGATTACAGATGTGCTTCTTCAAAGCAACAGAGATTGGAGTGTGGGACAGGCGAACGCCCACCCTGCTCCCACCAGGGCCATGGGAGCCCATGGGGATGCCTTTCATCCCCACCTGCCTCTGAGGGGTCAAGGGCTGAGCCTTCAGCCCCTACGATAAGTGGGGTGGGAGGGAGCCATGAGCAAGGCTGGAGCTCAGTGCCAGCTTCCAGCTGCCTCAGCTTGGTGTTCAGTGTGGCCAGTGCTGTGTCCCTGGCTGGGAATACACATGCATGGGGTGGCTGAGTCACAGAGCTCCTGGTTCTGAGACTTTACCCAAGTGCTGCTCAGCACCCTTCTGAAACCTGGCTGTCCCCTAGGGGACACAGGTGGGTACTCAGCACCTGCTGCTTATGGCTCCCCAGCTGTACCTGAAGTTTTTCTGGATGTCGGCAGCCAGTGCCTGGTTTATTCTGAGGAGGGTCTGCAGCCCTGATGCTCAACCTGTGGTGCTGTGCTCCTTCAGGGATATTGTGTCGTGTCCCAGGGCGCTGCCAGCTCCTTACTTCAAGCCATGTATTATTTTATGAGCCTGACCACTCAAAACCTTTCCACTTCTTGTTTTCCTTTGGCTGTAATGTTTGTCCCTGGATGTACTCAGACTATTCACAGCAATGTAAAAATAGTTACTGGGCTTCTCTGGCTGCTATTTCTTTGGCTGTAGCCTTACTCTCAGGTGAGAGGCACTCTGCAAGATGCTGGTTCAGAGTTATTTGGTAGGAGCTTGAGCAAGAAAGAAACTTTCCCATTTGCACAGTGAAGACCTGCCAGCCCCAGCCACAGAGGGCAAGGAATGGTGTGAAGGCAGAATGCCAACAAAGTAGCCACTCATCCCAAGATAAAGGTGCTGAAGACTGATGTTAATTAAACAGAGAATGTTTTTGTTTTGGCATGTTTATTAATTATTATTATGACTATTTGCAGTTTATATTGCAGTAATGCCTACAGGTCTGAATTAGCAGCCTGGAGTCACTACTGTCCAGAGAGAAAGCATCCAGGTGGGCAGAGGCCAGGCCCTGAAACTTACCCACAAAACCAGCAGGAGCTCAGGCTAGCTTTTCATCCCAACAGAACTGTCCTTTTCTCCTTGAGGGGCACCTGAACTGCACTGTTTCAAGCAGCAGGGATCAGAGGTGTGTCCTGAGGACCAGTCTGGACCACTTCTGCCATGTGGCCACCAGTGGGAACTCAGGGTAAGGGGAGACCTGCAGAGCTCACAGAGTGGCTGGGGACCAGGTCCAGAAGTGACACTGGGTTGCCGCATCACCTGTTTTTGTGGCAGTCAGTAACAAANAGGAGCCAGTTCTTTCCTGCCAAAGGATCTTTTTCTCTTTCCAAACAGGGCCAAGACAGGAGCAGAAAGTGAGAATGGATGCGAGGGCATCACAGCAGTGTGAGCAGGGTCCTCTGCAGTGCCCCATCACCCCCAGTTCCCAGGCAGGACAGAGTGCCAGGGAGTACTCACGGGTGAGCAAGTTGTGATGTGTGTCCCTTGCAGGGTAGGAGGCAGCACGGGGAGCCCCACAGCACGTGGCTTGTAGCCCTGAGCAGTGACAGCAGGTGATGGCTGCTGCAGTCTCTGGGGGCTGAATAGCGATCCCAGAGCTTGGGAGGTGGCAGAGGCCAAAGCTCCTGCTGCTCTCTCATTTCCTGGGCATCCCTAATTAGAGAAGGGGTGTTTCCTCCAGCCACCATCCATCACTGCTGCAAAGGAAGGCAAGCCCATGTTGGGTCCCTTGAGTGGTGATGGAGAGCTGTAAAGCTCCTCCTGCCTTCCTGACCGCCTCTTCACGTGTCTCACAGCTTCCCAATGAGCTACCACTATCTGAAAGGCAAACCACAACCTTTGTGGTGTGCTCAGGACAGTGGAGGGACACGGAGAGCGATGGCCATAGCACTGGGGCTGAGCAGGCACCTGCAAGTCCTGCTGCCTTTGCCCTCCCTGGGGGCCTGCCTGGATGGCTGCCACCTTCCCCCTCTCTCCCAGGGCAAGCCCTCCTGCCCCAGGACCTCTCTGTTCCACAGGGCCTCTGCACTCCCTTCACCTGGCTCTTTAAAGGAAAATGTTACCAGCCTGCAGCTTGAGCTGGCAAGCGTTGGGCAACTGTCTAGTGAGGCTATCTCGAAAAAAAAAAGCCTAAAAATGGGAATTCGCCTGGGTTTTGATGCTTTTTGTTTCTTCTGAGATTAAGAAGGAGAATACAGGTGTCCCTGTGCCCTGGCTTTTGGACAACATCCCTGCAGCTGGGGCACTGCTGAGGATGGAATAGATACTGCATGTAAATGTTATCTGGTATCTCTGGGGGAGGAGGCCAGGCAGGAGCCCCCAGGTTCCCTGGGTACAGGACTGCTGGGCAGCTCTGTGCTCATTCACTGCACATCTCTGCGTCCCCACGTGCCCCTGTGAGACAGAGCTGATGCCAGCAAGAGGGGCACCCACTGAGATCTGCAGCTGGGGACCCCAGGAACAAGCAGAGTTAAGAGTAAGGATAAGAGTAAGAGTATGCCTGTCCTCTCTTTCATTTGCCTCCCTCTGTCGTGCTTATGAAGAATTTTTTCTTTTGAAGTCTCCCTCCTCCAGCCCCAAATAAGCTGCCTCCTCACCTTGTCCTCCCGTCTCCCACCACCTGAGCTTTCCAAGCGTGGCTTCCTGAACCACGGCTGCCTCTGGCTCTATAACACCGGCCAGGAGCTCGAGGATCCCTCCTGCTGCCTCCTTTGCACTGCTATCAGGTTCAACCTGTTCAATTAGTGGTGCCCCAGGCCCTGTGGGTTCCAGCTTTCTCTTTCTGCTTCATTTAATTTGAACACACACACCTCTCCCTCCCTTCTCCTCCCTGCTCACTTCAAGGCCCCAGGCTCTGCACTGTGAAAGGCACAAGGCAGGGCATCACTTACACACCTGGAATATGTTGCAACAAGCCCAACAGCCTTTTACAAGGAAGTCTTGGGCCCAGATGATGAGTTAGAAAGTCCTTTTGCAAAGCCGCCTTTCTTGGGTAACAAAATGCACAGCTAAAACCCATTCACTGATCTCCAGTGCTCCTTGGGGGATTGGTTTTCTGACCTGCTTTCTTCTTTTGGGGGGTGGTTTAACACTGCCCTGTGCACACTTGGAGAGCCAACCAGCCGTGTACACAAACAACATACATGATGAGGAAAGGATTAGCTGAAACTGCTCGCTGGCTTTTATTCTGGTTTCAAAAGGAAGCCGCTTTTGGAACACTTCAATTGCTTGCCTCATTGTGGAGAGCCTTGTAATGGGCACCTCTCTTGCCCCATTGTGACACTGGCATGGAGATGCCTGAAGAAGACGCAGGATGGCAGATCCCATGTTGTGGGCAGGGTCCCTGTCACTGTTGCACTGTCACACAGGATATGGAGGGGGCTGAGTCTCATTTTCCTCTGTGTGTGGGGGGACAACACTGGCTCCAGCACAGGGAGGATGCTGTGCCTGTGCACAGTGTGTCGGAGCGATGCTCTGCCTGCCAGGGGAAATGGGGTGGCAGCAGGGACAAGCTCTGGGTGCTTTGTGTGAGCAACGTGACCTGACAAGCAGCACGCTGCTGCTGGGGACTTGGCTCTGCCACGGGGACCTTTGGGGGCACCAGGCTCCCCAGAAGGGGGTGACTCGGAGCATCTGAGCTGTGCAGCAATCCCCCACAGAGGCACAGCCTGCAGTGCTCCGGGATGGGCAAGAAACAAAACTTAAAGCTGAAAATAAAGAAAATAATCTGGTCTGTGACATAGCATGTTCAGGTGCTGTTGGCAGGGAAGAGCTGCAGCTCCAGGAACCTGATGGTGCCTTTGGAGCTCCTTCGCTGCCCGCAAGCCCAGCTGAGAGCCTCAGCCAAGCAGAGGAGCCCTTTGCAGTTTCCTGGGCAGCTCTTTACTGGCTGCATTTGCTGCTTGGCAGCTGCCATGGGGCATTTGGGGCTCATGGGGCATTTGCCCTCTCTGCCTGGCTGCTCGGAATATCTCTGCCATAATAAATTTGCCAGAGATGTTGATCCCAGTTCAGTAGGATGAATGGGAGAAAAGAACTATCAAAATCAACACAGACCTATTTTTGTCAGCAGAAATGCTGGCTGCTGTGTGAGGACCAGCAGCAGCAGTAGCAGCAGAGAAAACAACATGATGATAGCAAAGTGACAGAAAGTCATTTGGCCTGTCTTTTCAAGATGAAGATTTAAACATCTCTCTTACTAAGGAACCAGCTGGAAATACTACACCAGTCTGTATTAAATCTCTTCTCTCCTGCCCCTACACTCAGCTGTCCCACTCACGTGTTAGCTGTACACTGCAAAGCATAAAAGCTTGCATGTCTCATTTTGTGCTGGACAGTTTTTCCACATGGTTTCTTAATGCCTCAGGAGTTTATTCTGCAATATGCCATTTTTTCCTGCCACCAATCAACTTAAACGGTTGGTTGTTTGCTTATTTTACAGGCAGAGAAATATTTGGCTGAGCTATACTGCTGCAACAGTCTAACCAGAGCATTCATCATTGTTTACCAAAACTCAGTGACTGGGTAGAACAAGAGTTCAGCCTGACCACTGCTGCTTGGGAGCCCAGAGGAGGTGCTGAGTGGATGCAGGTGCCATTCAAGGTCACCTTCTTCCTCTGACTGAGTGTTAGGGATTCTCACTCTACATTTAGTGATGGACTCCTTCAGATGGGAAGCTGCTGGAAGCCCCCCTCTGCACTGCAGGGAGGATCACAGGCTGCTGTTGAGCAGAGCCCTCCTCAGCATGTGGAGCAAAATTTTGATGGGGATGAAATAAATGGGAATTTTTATGACAGATTTCAGTGTCAGTTTTCCTTTAAAAAAACCCCACATAACAAAATGAGTGCACTTTTGTTTTCTGTCTCAATCTTTTGCAGCCTTCAAATGCTGCCTCAAACCTGTTCCAGCTGCTTTCTGTTTTGAAATGGTGAGAAGATGACCATAAAGCTCCCTGTAGCCTGTCTGTCTCGTGGGGGTGACTCACCCCAAAATGCCACAGCCCCATGACGGTGGCTCTGTGCTCCCTGAGCGGGGTTTAGAGTGAGGACCAGCCAGGGGTGGATGAGAGTGTGGGGTGCTCCTGAAGCATCACCTCCATCTGCCTGGAGCTTGGTGGGAGTGATGAGTACAAATACAAGTGACTGGATTTGAAAGGCAATAAAGATGTTTAATGCAGGAACTTGTGTGAGTCTTTGTTTGCAAATCCCTGGGATTGCTATACCTATCCCTCAGGAAGGTGATACAGCCAGCTATCTAATTTTTCATGCATTTTACCATTAAAAAGGCATGCTTTCAAGAGGTCTGGAAGAAAAGAGGCTATGCTTATTCCATTGACCCCGTGCTATCTCTTTATAAACATGGCTGAAGGATTTCTATGGCTGAGATGGGTAACAAAAGGCTCTGCAGAGCCACAGCTGGGACTTTTCATGCTCCAAGGAGAGACGAGCATCTTGCATCCCACCGAGGGCTGGAGCTGCCGCAATTGTTCCCACCTCTCTTTCACCCGGGACAACCTGCACGGGTGCTCCCCGGGCTGGAGGAGAAGCGGGAAGAGAATCAGGATGCTGGGCACAGGATGAGGGGGAGCAGGAAGAAGAGGAGAGGGGGAAGGACAGGAAGGGCGAGAAGGGACAGGCAGCCAGAGCGCACCGCGAGGGAGAGGAGAACGGTGGAAGGAGGGGGTTCGCGGCGAGGCGAGGGGACGGGAGCTGCCCCTTTCCCTTGAAAGCGGCTTTTCAGATGGAAATGGCGGGGTCAGCAGCAGCCCGTGGACAATGGCCCCCTTCGCTCCGCTCCCCGCGGGCACAAAGAAGCGGGAGGACGCTGTCGGGGGAGCCCCGCTCCGCTCCCCCCGGCCCGGGGCAGAGCGAGGGGCGGCCCTGCCGGGGCTTCCGCCGCTACTCGGGCGCAGCCGGGCTGCTCGCCCAGGGCCCGCGGGGCACGAAAACTGGCTGGAAGAATGCTAACAAGGTGGGGGGAGGGGGGAAAAAAAAGACGGAGAGAGAGAAAAGCTGAAAGATTTCAACACAAATAATCTTCAAGGAGTGTTCTGTAAACAGAACGGAGGGCAGGGCGCCAGGAGCACCTGCCTCTCCGCATTGACATTAATTGTTCGGGGAAGAAGGGGGAAAAGAAACCCTCCTCTTGCCGCGCGTGTGCTCGTTGTGTGCCCGTGGCCGAGTGGCTGGGGAGGCGGTGGGTGCTGCCTGGTGGTGGGTGATGCCTGGCAGTGGTGGGTGCTGCAGTAAGGCCAGCTCTTGCACCCAAACCCGTCGGGTGCCTGCCCCGCATCTGCTCTGCCTTCCTCTACCGCTTCATTCCTGGGTGATGCCTGAGGATCCGAATGCTTGCTAAAGCTCTTGGTGGTTTAAACCTCTTAGTGTCTTATATCACCCTTGGTTCCTGCTATTGTTTTCCCTCCCTGTACCGTGTGTAATCCCTTGCCGGGCGCTGCCGGGTTCCTGACCTCGCAGCTCCCCTGCATCGCCGAGTTCCTCAGGCGCAAGTTTTGTCCTGTTCTGGGGGTGGGTATAAAGGAGCTGGGAGGCTCCTGCACCCACACAAGCAGTGGAGAAGGATTAGACCGTGCACGGACAAGTCCCTAATCGTACAGTTTGGCAATCTCCCGGTAAACCACCTCACCCCTCCCAGCCGGGAGCTAATCTCCCGGTCTCAAGTGTGTGGCACCTCCGGCAAGCAGCATCAGTGCTTGCAGGGGCTCAGGGGAGGACGATGCTGTGGCAGCTCTGGTGCCATTTCCCTCTTCCCCTTTCCAGCATGCAACCTGTGCCAGCCTTGGCTGAGGAGCTCTCTGCCTCTCATGAGCACAGCTCCAAGGACCTAAAGCGTTGACACACCAATACACGCATTTTAGGTTGGGATCCTAAGGGCACCCATTACGCACATCATCTCCAAACAACAATAGCCTGGGAGCTGCTTCTTCCCTTATAGTCATGAAGGACATCAAGGCACACAGGGTAATTCGATGGTGGTGGGGATGTGGGTGGGCTGGACACGATGCAAATGCAGATGGGACACACGGCCGAATCCTTGTTTGGTGCTTGGAGTGTAACTGAGGCTGCCAGAGCTGCCTCCGGGGCACCTCCTGTCTCCCTGCTTAAACAAATAACACTTGCCTGAGGCACACAGCAGGCCCAAGCAAAGCAATCCAGAAATCCTCCGCCGGTGCTGACGGATTTGTTAGCTGGTGTAAAGGGCATGCTGGTTTCATCTGAACACCGCGAGGCTGATTACAACTTGCTAAAGAGCTTTCCTGGCTGTTGCATTCAAAGATCTTCCTACAGAGGCAGCTAATATCAGCAAAAGGCTGACAGCTAATGTTTGTTTGTTGCTCTGCCTTGGAGCTAGATGGCACGACCAAATTTTGCAGGCATTGCTCAATTACCATGAAACAGCACATCAAAACTTCTGCGTTTGCTCACCTTATGCATGCAGAAGAGCCTGGATAGCAGCGTCACTGGAGGTGACTGTCCAGTTCAGCAACAGGAGCTGGGAAATGACCAGCCAAGGCTCTGAGGTGGGGAGCAGTTCTTATAGTGCTTCCTCAAGGGAAAGAAATCTGCAGCAAAATTGTGCTTGTCGTAGCATCAGCCACTTTAAATGAGGGTTATGTTGATGCAGCAGAGCAGTGGGAACAATGTGGTATTCTGTTGGTGCTTCATTACTGCAAGGTTTTGGCATTGATCAGGTCTCCAAAGCTGGAGGAGATCTGCTGGAGGAAAGCACCGATGAAGTCAAATTTCTCCTGTTTCTTGCTGTTATCTAGGTTTTGTTATTTGGTGCCCAAGCTTTCATTTTTCTGTCTCCAACTTTCTCCTCTTGGTAGTCAACCGTCCTTCCTCAGGACACTCTTAAACCTCATTGTTTTGGCTTCAGACTGCCTTAACTTTTTTTTGTCCTGCCTAATGTCCTCCTCAGTACATCCTAAAAGTGCCTCTCTCTGCCCCATCACTCCTCTTTTGGGGATGTCCATCCTACCTTAGATCCTGGCTCTGGATGCTCCCAGTGAATTGCACATCCCCAAACAGTCAGACCATGCTTGGAGTCCCCGGCTGACATCAGGGACCCATGCAGAGTTTCAAGCCCCCACAAAGGATGGGGAAACCTGCAGATTTGGG
Organism: Platysteira castanea; assembly: GCA_013397175.1. Lineage (NCBI taxonomy): Eukaryota > Metazoa > Chordata > Aves > Passeriformes > Platysteira > Platysteira castanea. The sequence continues at coordinate 176,243 of VYXC01003453.1, forward strand.
GGGAGGAAAAAGAAAGAGGCTGCCCATGGCCAATGCCTCTTTCCCCCCATCCTGCCCTCTCCCAGTTTAACCATTAACAGGCTGGCTGGCCATGCCGAGACAATGGTCTGTTTGTTTAGCATGGGGGGAGCCCATATCGGGGGCCTGGCAGATTTATCAAAGCGGAGTGATTAGCTCTATTAGAGAAGGGATTTGTGTAAACAAAAAGACAGGTGCAGAGAGACGATTCCAGCTGGCAAGGGCTTCACAGAGCATGAAGCATTTCAGTGGCAATAAAACTTCTTCCAGGAAACAAGAGTCAGACTGGAGAGAGCATGCGTGGTTGTAACCTATTTGACTGGTCCGCCTGACCACCGGCCCTCCCAGCCATTCATCCTCTCTGGCCCAGGCAAGGGGGATGTGGCCTTTGGTGGGAAACTGCTCCCCTGAGTTTCCTGCTGTGGATGGGTTGCAGTGTTGGCACATGGTAGTGGAAGCTGTCCCTTGGGGATGTGCCACTTGTAACCCCTGAGTCACATAATGGACCCCACTTCATAGTGGGATGGCTAAAACCTGACCTGCCATCCCAGTGGTCTTCCTTCCTTCAGCCTTGTCCTGCTGGAGTGATGCTGGACCACCATGGTTCCACCAACTGGCAGCAAAGATGTTTGCCATCTGCTGACAAACGTGGCTTGGTGCAAGCCTGGTGCCAGCCTCTGCAAGAACAGACGAAGGCTGAATCCCTGAAATGCCCAGAGCTTGACCTATTTTGAGGGCTTCCTTTGGAAACAGAAGAGGAAAGCCCTATTGACAGCACACATACCATAATCTACTCATTCAAAACACCTCTGTTCATTGCATTCACAAATTTATCCTAATAGTTGCTCTGTGAAATTATTGTTTAGTCTAAACTACACCGACACCAGAATAAGTGTGATTTTCACCCCAATGCCAAAGAGGATAAAGCTTCGTCACAAGAAACACTTGAAAGCAGAGCACACAGGTCTCCCAGCCCACCTCTTCGGAGCATTGCTGAGCAAAAGTTGAAGTTTTGATTGTGAAAGGTTGTGTGAGTAAAGCAAATCAAGGAAACAGGAGGAAGCTCACCATGGGCTGAGGTTTTGTTTCTCTGATTTGAGATCTTCACAAATGTGACCCAGGAAAAGAAAAATTTTTAACCCCCAGCTGCAGTTCACTGTCACAGCAGAGGACTGGTAACAATAATCTGTCACTTTTTTCTTCTGCAATAACCTTTCCTGCAGTAGCAGGTACGTTTTCTGCTTCTCCTGCTACTTGTGTCCTTAAATGATCTCTTCAAAGGAGCTACACCGATGCTATAGCATTTTACTGAGCGTAACATGCATGAAACCATTTCTTCAGACATGTTACATTGGCCAGGAATGTGTTAGCAATGCTGGCTGAGGGCTGGGGTTTGTAGATGATTCAGGCCCATGAGGCACCTAAGCACTTACTGAGCATTTTAGAAGCACTCTAGATTATAGTCTCCAATTTTAGATACTGACTTGTTTGTGTCTTTAGGTACCCGTCAATGCTTGACTTATTTCTATTATTATTATTTTCCTTTTATTACAATTTAGTATTATTATTGTTATATTTTGGTTCAATTATTAAACTGTTCATATTCTAACCCATGAGTTTTCTCACTTTACCTTTCCAGTTCTCTTCCTCCCATCCCACTGAGTGGGGGAGTAGGTGAGCAGCTCTGTAGTGCTCATATCCCAGCTGAGGTTAAACCACAACAGATGCCCAGGGAAAAATCCAGTCCTCTGGGTGGCTCCTGAGACCTCTTCTGTGCACAGGTCACTGGTGCACCCAAAGGCTGCAGCCAGGGTGCCACTGCACACCACTGATTTCTGCACAGCCTGTGGAACTTCAATCCACCTTGCCCTGCCTTGGTTTGTTGGTTTTTTTTTTCTATACCAACAGAGATGATAAGGTTTGTCTCTGTTTGCAAAGTCTGAAAGAGTTCATGAGCTATTGCTCTGCTTGCAGCTGGCCACGTGTGTAACTGCATTCTTTGGCTGGTTGGACGTACTGTTTATCACTGAAGGGAGCTATAAAAGAGAGCCCTGGGGCTATGTCTTCAGAAACAGGTGCCTCAAATGTGGGCCCACGACATGCGCATCCCTAAGGAGAGCTGTGCACACACTACCAGTGTTTCTTGAACAGTACATGTTTCAACTGCCCAAGTCTGGTGTCTCTTACAGTTATCCTTTGAAGTTCAGCTTTGTATAGTTTTGATGAATTTTACTTTACTGAGAAATCCAATGACCCACTCACTGCATCTGTGTCTCCTCTGCACTTGCTGTGTGGATGACTTGTGTGTTTGGTCCCTGGATGAGGGTGATTGTCATTTGTCCTGCTGCATTCCCTGCCACCCTGCAATTGTGACCCGCTAGCATTCTGCTCTATGCTGTTCCTCTGTGTATGGGACACGTGGGGCTAACATCAACACAGATGCTACAAACAACTCCCTAAGCCTAAACAGGTCCCAGCGTGTGAGCTCCCTCTTATCAGGTTTGTGGTGGTGCCTTTTGCACCTTCCTTCATGCTAACACTGTTTCACCACCAGGAGTGTGCATGTCCTCTCTCTTCTGCCTTCCTATCTTGCTGGTTTATGAACATTTGTTGTTGTTCATCTCAGCTGAAAACAAAAGAGTGAGAAAAGACTTGTGTGTGTGAAATCAGAGGTTCATTGAGGGCAGAGCTGGTGTCAAACCACAGTAGAGCCCTAAGCACTACACCTGATTTCTCATATTCATACTTTCACACAGCAAACAAGCAAGCCTTTGTGCTGCTTAGAGCTAAAACCTTTCTGGTGGAAGTGTTCCTGTTTTACCAGTATCACATAATTTGCATTGAGGGTCAGTTTTACTTTCTCTTGGCATTTTGTAGCTCTTGAAAGAAGAAAGCTCAGAGGCTCTGCTCTTGCCTCAGACTTCAAGGAACAGAGCATATTTCACCCCATTAATGTGAAAGCATCAATTCCCTTGTGCATTCAAATGGCAAAATAGATCCATCAGTGTGACAGAACTGTCTGAGGGATCTTCATTTATGCCTTTTCCCCAAGGGTCAAACAGTGGACATAGGCGAGAGTGGAAAGAAAACCGGGCTCATGAAAATTCATGCAATTATTTCTTGGCAAGTCATCACTACCATTTCGCTTTTGGGTCAGGAGGGTGTAGAAATGCTGCTGGCTGGGCCGAGATCCTGTGAACCTGGCCTGCCTGCTGCCTTGCACACCCCGCAAAGGAGCCTGAACACAGCACACCACAGTGAAGAAATGGTAAACCTGTGATTTCCCTGGCTATGCTTTGCCAAGGGTGTCTTTTGCTGCACCATCACTCAAATTTAGTTTGCACATAGGCAGGAAATGAACAAGAGGAGAGGCAAATGAGATGTTCTGCCCCTGGCTTCTTAACAGAAAGGCTCCAGTCTACTCTGCCACATAACCAAATCCATGCAAATGCTGGGTGTCAGTGATGTCTAAATGTGGCTGTTTCAGAGAAGGACGAGGTAGTGTTCACTGAAACAGCATCTGTGTTCACTGTGACAGCATCTCTATGTTGTAACCTACGGATGACCTGCTGACAGCCCCAAAAATTGCAGTGCATTTACAAAAGGTGTCTTTTGGATTGCCTGGATGTCACAGATCTCAGTGCTTTGATGAAAGCACAGCGGGAGTCGTGCATGTAAGTCATGGCTGGCATTGCTCTGGGTGGACCTGGGCTGGCTGAGAAGGTGCCAATGGCCCTGTGCAGCCTGTGCTCGATACCCAGCAATATCACATACTGGTTGGTCATGTATTGTCCAGCTAGAGAGACAGGGCTGGAGACCCATCACTCTCACTGCAGTCAGAGGGCTTCCAGCTCAGGACACCCTTTGTCTCAGACAGCTCTCAGATAGCTGCCATTTGTTATGCATTTCACCTTCCAAGTGCCAGACAGGAGCAAAGATCGGCACTGTTTCTAGGAATGGAGGAGTGTAAACCTACAGATGCCTTATTTCTGGGTGCCCTATTTGCATTTTAGCCCTCCTTAGGCAAGAGCAAACAACAGAGCTGGAACTGAGCCTGATGCAGCCTCTCTCCTTGAAAGCTGTCCCAGTGCTTCCCACCAGCAGGGAAATGCAGCAAGACTCCCAGAGCCCTGTGCACCTCTTGTCTGGAATATATACTTGTGTGGAGAGGTACAAGTGCTTCCTATTTGGTAAGTGCTCTTAAGAGCTGCTTACAGCTCGCAGACACCAGCAGAAATCCCTGGGAGGATGGAAAGGGAGCTGCCACCCAAACCCCTTCTACTTGGGATTAATGCGTGCTTCGCAGCATGTTTCCCTGATGGAGCAGCAGCAGCCCCAGGGATTAATCCTGTGCTAACCAACCCACTGGCTGGCCCCAGCCCCACTCCTCCTGTGGGCAGCACTGCTTCTTGACAGAAGGTCTTGCCCCGGGTTGCTCCACGGCCCCCAGTCCTGGGTTTCCATCAGAAAGGATCATCCGTGATGTGTGGGCTGCAGGCAGGCAACACAGAAAATTAATACCCTTTTCTTCACTGGCTTGGAGGAGGGAGAGTTTCCTGCCATCCAAACCGTGCCATCGGGATTTGCTACAAGAAAACAAAACTAATAATACCAACAGCAACAAAAAGCCCTCCTTTTGTAAAGAAGACCCAACAACATAAAGGAGACCCGACAACGAGGCTCATGTGTTATGACAGCTCTCAAGGACAGCCCTAGACCTCAGCCATCTCTGGGGACATTTGTGGTCCTCCACGTGGGTACTAAAGGGCACCAGCACTGCAGCTTTGTGATAGAGAGGTGCTGGGCTGCTCTGAAACCCTCCTGCCAGGCACTCAGCACCTTTTGTGGCCATGCAATGCCCTGCTCAAGCCAAGACAATTAGGAAAAAAGACCTTCAAAGAAAGACAAGTATGTGGAAGGACACAGAAGTTATGAAGGCAAGAAAGGGTTCCTTCACTATCTTTTATGTGCTGACTTAAGAGTCTGGGTGGCTGTTGAGCTGATTTGTAGTGGGGGAGAATCAATGATTGCAGTGGCTGCTGCTGGCCTTGATAAAACTCTAACTTTAGGTCATGAGTCTCTGTCCTTGGCTAGGCTTTCACAGAATCACAGAATGGGTCAGAGTGGAAGGGATCAGAGTGGGTCATCTGGTCCACCCTCCCTGTTCAAGCAGGGCCATCCCAGAGCACATGGCACAGGATTGTGTCCAGGTGGTTCTGGAGTATCTCCAGTGAGGGAGACTCCACAAATTTTCTGGGTAATCTGTCCCAGTGTGCAGTCACCCACACAGTAAAGTTCTTCTCCCTTCCCTTCCCTTCCCTTCCCTTCCCTTCCCTTCCCTTCCCTTCCCTTCCCTTCCC
>VYXC01003453.1:182263-193504 GCA_013397175.1 Platysteira castanea
ATTTTATTTTATTTTATTTTATTTTATTTTATTTTATTTTATTTTATTTTATTTTATTTTATTTTATTTTATTCCAGGTAGCTCCCTCATGGTTTGGCAGCACTTGCAGTGAACCCTGGCCCATCCTAGGAGAGGGGGCACCTGTCTGGTGAGGGCTTTGCTGGGGACCAGCTCCCTGCTGCCGGTGGAGCATTCCGCATGCACCCTTTCCGCAGAGGTGTGCATGCCTTTTGCTGCCTGCCAGGGAAGCGGAGGAACAGGATTGCTCAATTAACATATATGTACCTTGGCAGCGCACCAGCCCGAATCGCTGGCTCTACCCTGCCTTCCCTTCCCTGTAGCCATATCGTTTCCCCCCTCCTTCTTTGACATACCATTCCTCCTCGCTATCTAGGCTAATCTTCATCAGTCATTGCCCTGATGCTCTCCTGCTCTGACATGCTCCGAGTTTCAGTACAATTCCTGCGGCAGGTCGTGTCACGTCCTCTCACGCCGGCTGCTTTACATGGATCCCCGCTGAGGCACCGCACAGCCTTGAGCAAGACTTCTTCTGCTTGCAGTAATTTAGGGTGTCTTTCTTTGTTGCTGGCCGTTCAGCTCCCCGGGAGGAGGAGCCGAGGCTTTCAGTTTGCTTTGGAGAGTTGGCTAAAACGCGGCACGGGGCAGAAACCAGCCAGCGTGTTCCAGCTTGAGCTCCCGCCTGTGTGATTTAGACACTGAGGGATGCAGATTTGTTATTTCTGGAATGTCAGTGAGTTTCACTTGGGCTGGTTTTTTGTTTGTTTTCTAGAAGGGCCAGACTGATACCCTGTTTATGGCAGGCACACTGTGCTCTTTTAAGCAAAAAGGGTCTGCTTCTGCAGGGCTCTTTGCCACATCTGTGCTGCTGCAGGAGATGCACCACTTCCCTCACCAGCCCAGGCATGGAAATGCAGAAATCAAGGTTCTAACAAGGGAAGGAGTCCGTCTGTGCCATTCATCCCTCCCTGAACTTCCTATGCCCTGTGCTTCCCTGCCCACCTCAGTCCTGTCCTTCCTCTCTGCAGGCCACACCAACCTCTTTTCCCATCCTTCACTTCCACTCTGTTTCCATGCACCCCTCTCTGTTTGTTTCATATCTTTGCAGGGTTGTGCTTTATCGTGTTAGATGACACCTTTCCTTTTCACCTTGCAACTCAGCTGTGCAGTCCTCAGCACAGCAAATAAAGAGGCGCAGCTATTTTTTTGGTGAGACATCTGTGAAATCTCCCTCCTGTCCACTCAGGCCATGTCTTGCTGGTGGAGGTGGGTTTTGCAAAGCACTAAGCAGTGCATTTCAGTGAGGGATTAGTGATGGAAAAAACCTTGGTCGTTTTGATTGTGCGGGTGGAGGAGAAGTACCTGAACCACTATAAGGATAAGCCTGCAGGAGACAGAGGTGAAATATCTCCTAGTATGGGCCACAGGAGCATATCAGGAGGCTCAATGAAACCAAGGCAGTGTTCCTGTGTCCGTGATTGCCCAGGCTGCTCGGCTAACATGCAAAAGAGATCGTGCAGCTTTCGTGTTTACATCTGGTATCGCTCCCCTGGGCAAGTCACAGAGCTGGGCATCGGGCTGTGATCTGTGGTCTCTGTGCTTTGTTATATAGTGGTTACACGAGCTGATATTGAGGGCACTTTGAATACTAATTAGGTGTTTGCATGTTATCTTTTGCCCTAAGTAATTGCCCTAGAGCTGACAGATGAGATGAGGTGAGAGAAGGCTGTGCCTGAGAGAGGACCCGCTGCATGGAGAGGGGTGAGGCCACGGAGACTGGGATGTATCCTTACCTCTTGGTAAGTTCCCAAAGGAAGTTTAGAGTCAAGCTGAGAAATGTAATCAAACCAAGTTACAAATATACCAAACTATAGCAGTCCCACTTTGAGTTTCCAGGTGTTTCTTTCTTGGTGGTATTACTGCTGCTGGGTAGCAAATAAACTCATGGAGATGTGAGAAACCCTCTTTCATGAAGGACTCTAAGTTTCCCGAATCTGTGCCCTTTCTAACATGATGCTGCTCTCCCTGTGATCCTTTGAGCTTGCCTGAAACATTCCACATTTATACTCTTTAGGGCTATATCTCACAAATGACATGTAAAACTTCAAACTGAAGAAGCTGGAGCAGCCCCTGAGCCCTGGTGTCCCTGGCTGTCTCACCTGCTCCATCAGGGGAGGGAAGGAGCAGAGCAAGGAGGGAGAGGACACCCCATCCATGGTGGGCATAATTTTGTGCCTCCCCCTCTTATTTCCACCATGGCAAACAGCTGTTGCTTTCATTTTAACTAACAATAAATAAGGAAGAAGGAAGTTCTGAACCCAGGCATATGGAAATGCTTGGCCAAAAAGTAGAAAACAGAGAGAAATCAGTTTGAGGAACTTATTTCCTTTCACCGTGACAGTTTTATCCTCTCCTGAAAAGAAAAAGGCAAGAGCGAAACATGTCTGGTGTAACCGCTAAACCACTAAAAAGGCCAACACAAATGGGTTGCTTAACAATCGGTCTTCAAATAAAGGTGGAACAGAGCTGTGCTTGTTGCAGGCCTGTTCCCTATCTTTGCTCCCCATGACTAAGACATTTATCACGTGCTAAACCAGGGCAAGTTATTGCACTGCATAAGCATCGATGACACCAAATCTGAAGGTACTCTGCAGTGGTGTCTCCAGACGTGCCGTGCCAAAGCCAGTCTGGCGTAGCTGCTCAGCTTAGGCTCACCGGACAGCCCTGAGTACCTTTAGGGACCCACATCCAACCTGGGCCGCAGTCCTGATGGCAAGGGACCAGCTGAATCCTGCTACCCTTCGTGCCTGCTTGAGTTTTGGCCATGCCTGGGCAGCCTGGCTCTGCCCCCAGCCCCTCTGCTCCCCTTCCTGTGCGACCAGCCACTGCCGGCCCGAGACAGTGGGGAGGAGGAGGGCACTAGGCAAATATCCCCAGCTTCTTAAGATTCCTGCTTAATGAGCACATTTGCTCTGTGCCGCATTGCCCCCCTATCAGTAATCTTATCAGGCTGAGCCTGCCTCTGCCACCTGCAAGCAGAGATATCGGGGTGGGGGGGGGGGCGGCATAAACCAGTTTGTTTTAAGTTCTAGGCACTAAAGTCAAGAACGAGTTTCAAAGTGAACTTATCACTTTATTTTTGTCATAAAAAAAAAGAAAAAAGAAAAGGGATAAAACATGACCGGCTTGCTTTATGATTCACTGATTGCAGATGTTTCCTGTCAGGTGGCCGCAGTACTCGGCTTTCTGTTTGTCACTTCCAAAAGGCAAAGGTGCTTGGCACCATTTGGAGCACGTGTTGAGCCACCAAGCCTTACAAGCTGCCTCCCCAGGAGGTGCCAGGTCCCAGGGCTTCACGTCTCTACGTGCCTGCGGCTGTGCCAAAGGACTTTCATATCTGTTCTCGGGCTAAAAACACATTTCCAAAGGGAGTCATAGGGGCTTGCTGAAGAAAACAAGGTGTGGTAACAGGTAACTGCCCACTGCCACTTCAAGTGGGTTTTAAAGTATTTTCTGGCCAACTGCTCAGACATCTTACTCATACCAGGTTCGGGTCAGGTCTTGACCAGCAAACAGGCAGAGAATTGCACCTGACCTCACCTGTGGCCTTACCAAGTCCTGCAGCCTGGGAGCCCGGACACCATCCAGGGGTTCAGTGCTGGCCCATGCCCAACTGCAGTAATCTTGGAGCCTGGCACAGGCTTTATCACATTCAAGCACAAACCAATGCACAGCCACTATCTTCATCATAAAGAACAGAACAAAACATAAATCCCCTCTTTCTGCAATTGTATTACAAATATAGAGGACCTGAAGTATCTGAAAGTAATCTTGACTATGTCAAGATGAAAATTCTGTTCTCTCAAGGAAGTTTTGAAACCCCATCCTTTTTTCAAGTGACAAGTTGCATCAAACATCTCAGAGATCCTGAGTAATACAAATTCCAGAAAAGACATGTGATGGACATGGCACTGCTGGCATGAAAAAATGTGCTTAACTCTCTTTTGATTGTTTATCTTATGGATGCCAAGAGAATCATAGCCCACCTCCCTCATTAGCCATGCCACAACTGCATCAAGGTGTAAATATGGGGTTTATGGAAACAGTGAGTGTTTCCAGGGTATGTTTGGCTGAACAGCAATGCTCAGCATCCTTACAGCAAAGCAACAATGTCTATGCACCTGCTGTGTTGCCATCGATGGCCATCTGCTGTAAGGTCTTCGTTGGGGTCTGCCTGAGGCTGAGCGGTGGCAGAGGCATGCAAAGGCAGATGATGAAGCCAGAAGGGCGTCTTCGATACCCAGCCCTGGCTGCTGGCCTGTGCCTGTGCCCAGCCAGGTGTGCTGGTGCCGAGCAGCTGGGCTGCAGGTACACCGGAGCACCTGCAACCCCATAGCTTTGTGTGCACAAGTTGCTGACATGGGTCAGGATGAGAGATGCCAGCCTTACTCTGGAGATAGCGTAGGAGCCTTTTCATCTCAAGGATCACTGTGAGCAGCCTTCACACTTGGGCTGAGGTCTGGGGGAAAAGCCCTCAGATGAACACACTGCTAAGCACACCACTGAGCCCTCTCAGAGCCAAGACCTGCATCCAAATGCCATCTTGGTGCTATTTTTGAAGGGGGGAAAAGCCCACCCTGAGACAGAAAAATGTAGAGGCTCTAACAGTTATTTTCCCTCTCTTTCTCCCCTGCTGAGCCATGAGGATGCAGGGTAGCTGGAGGCACAGCTTGCTCAGGGTCTGTCAGCTCCCCAGCCCTACCCTGTGCTTTAAACAGGACAAACAGGTTATGACATTAAAGTTTCAAAACCTAGGGGGGTACCTCACACGGGAGAGGTTAATGCAGGGCCACTCTAGGCCCCTGGAGAAGGGGAGGGGATGCTTTCAGGCTTAAAGTGCAGACACAACTTTTCCAAAACTGGAGCTGGCTCAGAAGAAAACCAAACCCACTCTCCCCTCCCACATCTCTCCGCAAGCTCTGTGAAGCCTGTACCTTGGCAGGTGGAGGCTTGAAAAACACATTGCCCCAGGCAAGGCTTTATCTCACCCTGATCAGAGCAGCCCAGGGCCAGGATCCATGCACTGGCTGGACAACTCCTGAGCATCCAGTTGCCAACCAGCTGAGGGGGAATACTGCGCTCCCCTTCCTGAGCACCAGTCTGAAACAGCCCAGCCATACCCAAAAATCAGCAGCCTTAAATCCAGAGCCTGTGGAGATGCTGCTGGTGAGGTCTCTGTCCCATTCCCACCACCATGCTGGAACTGAGACTGGAAAAGACACAAGTGGGCCTTGGGTTTATTACTCTAACTGGCATGTTGGCATGGGAATGCTGTGGGCAACCCATAGGACTGTGAGATGCAGGATTTTAACAGGATCAAGGGGAAAACTTACCCTGGGAGGCAGGGAGGAAAGCTCTTGTCCCTGGGCATAAGATCTCTTCCCTGCCATGCCCTCAGTTCCCTGCACAACCAGCAGTTTACTGAGGGTGAAAAGAAAAAAACTTCTTTTTGGCTGCCCCATGGCCTGGGGAACCCCGTCTGGAGCCCTTGCCTCCTTACCATGGGTGCTGAAGCCCCAAAATTAGGCTGCAGCACCCACCATTGCAGTACAGAGCTGCCCTGGAGGGGTCAGCAAGGAGAAGTTGGGTGTCAAAAGCACCTTTGTGCAGGGTCCATCACTGTGCCTACCCCAGCAACCCCAGAGCAATCTGCAAAAGAAGCTAATTCTTGCCAAAAGATGAGAAAAGCCTTGGAGGATTTGGAAAAGCTTCTTGTGACCTATTAACTGAACCACAGGTTGGGCAACGTACCTTAAAGTTGCCGTAGTGGGAAGGACCTCTTTGGGGTCCAAAGCACCCTCTAAGGGTCACCCCAGGAATAGTGGAGTCCAAGCAGCCAGCTGGTGTTAGCACAGGTTCTGGGGCTCGGGAACTGCCTGTGCTGCCTGCGAGGGAGAAGGAGAAAAAGCAGGTTTTTGGGACAGGAGTGACCACTAGGTATGTACAAGAAATATTTGTTATATTCCAGCAGCATCCACACTCTCCTTGGTTTCCTTAAAACTGCTAGGAGCCCTCCCATGGGATTTAATATACAATTTTACAAGAGAACAAGATTTGTCCATCCACGTACAGTGCAAAGGTGAACAGCATCAGGAAAGTAATTGGTGTGCCTGGTCCCAGGGCTGTTTGGTGCTCAGGGCATGGGGAGCTGAGTGGGAAAACCCCCAGGGACTCCTAACAGGAGCTCCAGAGGTTGACCATCGACCTGGGCTCCCTCCCCGTTCCAGCACAATTCCAGGAGGTCCCCTTCCATGCCCTTTCCTAACTAAGAGATGCTGTGGCGGAGAGGGAGGCTCCGTGTGTGGGTGTCCCTCGGCCATCCTTGTGTGAGGGATGCAGCGGCTGAGCACCCCAGCTGCTCTTCGGCCACTGCAGTGGGAAGGGCAAACAGAGAGAAGGCTCCACGCTGCTTGAGCTCCCCCCACTGCCTGTGCTCCCCCACGGCTGACGGGTCCCCAGACCCTGGGAGAGTGACACCCTGACATTTCCCCTTCTCCTTCTGTCTCCAAGTGCCGTTTCTCAGCACAGCCAAGCTCTTGGTCCCTTGCGGTGCTTTGGAGGGCACCCGCTGCAGTTGCTGCATCCAGCAGGAGGGAGAAAAACAGGGGGAGGCAGCAGAATGCAGATTAAAACAGTCGGGAACCCCCCCATCTGCCAGAGGGTCAAGGTTTCACTCCCAGCCATTGTGGGAACTTCCTCATGGATCCATACACTAATTTTTTTAAAAAAAAATTCTTCTAGCTTGTGAAGCCCTCCAGTGACAAGCTGTCATTTTGCTCTTTTAATCGTATTTCGTGCCTGTGCTGCTCTCTAGGCGAGTCTTCGAGCTGCTTCCTAGCTCTCCCAACACTTAACCATTTACAGCCTGAAAGACATGCAGATATGTTTTTCTCTTTTCTGGAGGATGAATCCATCCTCCCTTTCGCCTTCCTTTCAGCAGCTGCTGGAGCACATGCTACAGTTGCAGTGTATTTGCAGTAAGGTCCCTGAGAAGGAGCCAGGAGAGCATTTGGAGAAGAAAAGAATGGCAGTCCTCAAGGAATCCCCCTTGTGACTCCTCGTTCAGCTCAGATCTAGGTCCAAGGGAAGTGAAAACTAAATATTCTTATATATTTGCTGTTCACAGCAGCTCTCTGAAAGGGGCCAAAGGGCTGAAAAGATGGTGTGGAAGAGAAAGCTAATATGGGTTCAGTAATGCAACTTTCTGTTTGGCAGGCAGCCCTGACCAGGAGCCCTGAGAAGAGGTACCCAGCCCCTGGTATCCCTGTGCTCCTCTGGCTGGGTTTGCTCTGGTGCAAGCTTCACATTACCAGCAGAAGTTCTTGAAGCCCAAATGTCTGCCAGATCACCTGCAAGCCTGAGCCCTTCCCAACAAGCCTGGAGGCAAGGAAGCAGGATGCTATTTTAACGCAAAAGATGCTCTTACTCACAGCATCTGCTTGAGCAGTCTCCAGAAGTGGCACTCAGATATCTCCAGAAGTGGCACTCAGATTCCCTGGCAACTTTGTGAGTGCCAGAGGAAATCGGTCAAAGAGATATTTTTAAGTGGTTGAAGAATTACCCCTTTACAGATGGAAAGCAGGTAAGGAACTGTCCCTGCTGCCCTCATCTCTTGTGCAAGTTAGTGGCTGGCAGGGCATCAGAGGACCCCTGAACCCACTGTTCTGTATATCCACAGGGACCCTTGTGACTGAATGGAAGCAGGAGAAGCACATCTGGAGCTGGTGGGAAGCAGTTTCCCACACCAATGATGCCTACAGTCATCATTTATATGCTGCAGAAAGAGGCCTCTCAGGGACTTTAAGGGAGCTGCTGCAGTGCTGGGGAGGGTTTTGGTGGGATTTGTCCCTCCCTCACCTTCCCCATGGTCTCACCCTGCCCTTCTTTCAGCTGTGGGTGGCCTCTGCTGAGTGGTCTCTGCCCAAGGGGCACCTCTGAAACAAGAGGTCTTGCTGCAGCTGGCTGTCAAAGTCCCCTTCACTGGCTGTGACAGCAGTGACATTTAATGCTCGCTAGCCTTGCAAAGACAACACCTTTGGGATTCAGTCCACCACATGGATCGAGCAGTGGGCTTATATCACCGCAGGCAGGGACAGATGGTGAGGACGAGCATGTTGCTCAGGTATAAACAGCAGCAGGAGGTGATAAGAAAGGTGGTGTGTGGGTGCTGCAGGAGACCTGCTACAAGCCTGTAAAAACTCCTGTGAGATCCAGGAGGAGTTTGCAAGGTTGATAGTTAGATTAATGATGTTCTCCCTCACGGGACAGGAATTTGCCCCGCGGCAGATCGCAGCCTCCAGCTCTGCAAGACGCACACGCATCTGGCTGTGTAAAATATAGCTGGATCTCATCCATGCTTGGGTCAGCAGTGGGGCTGGGACAAATGCCTGGACCCCCTAATTGCCACACAGTCCCCTGCCATGGAGTGTCACTGCAGCCTCTGCTGCCTTCCCACTTCTCTTAGTCATACTCCACACCTCCTCTGTGAATCTGAAAACTTTACCTACACCTTCAACTCTGAAGTCAACTGTTTATTCTTCATTTCCATAATTAACGCTATTCCTATTATTAAGGGCTACCTAGAGCCTGCCTTGGAGGGATGTATTAAAGGAGACGATGGCTAAACCTGTGGGATAGGACAGGCCCTACCCTACAGGCTTGATGGCCAGTGGTGTGCATCTTCCTTGACTTGGAGATGTGCTGGTTGCAGTTCTGACTGATTACAGGTGCCAGTTTGGTAAGACAGTTGCTGAACACAGCTTAATGAACATGTTCCTCCTTTCAGATTCCGATTCCCACTTCCCTGGATAAGTCACAGATAAGACGACCTTGTCAATGCTTGCCTGAAAGTTTCCAAACCTGTTTACTCTGATCTCTTCCTGGTCATCCCAGGAATGCACTGCTGGGATGGAGATACTCTATGTGCAAACCTGTACAACATGAGCAGAGCAAGGGCAGCGACTGTCTTTAGACCTCAGCCTGTTCTTTTTCAATGCTGGAAAGAGAATTCATTTTAACCAAAATGAGTTTTTGGTTAAAATGAATTCTCTTTGCTCCGCATATAAAAAATAAAGGAAAGGAGTGGGTGCAGGGGCCGGAGGAGGGGGTGGTGATGGTGTGGCAGAGACCCTCAGCCACTCCTCTTTGAGGAGATGCACATTCATCAGCTGGAGCTGATGCCAGGAGGAGACATTTGTCCCGTCTCCCAGGTGCGTGACAAGGGACCCACAGGCTTTTCTGCTTGGCAGAAAAGACTGTGACACCTTCTCATTTGCGGCAAACTTTACGTAGTTTTTCCTTTCCTGATTCCCCTCCTTCCCTCCCACCTCACCTACCGGCAAGTCACTTCTCAGGAGAGGGGCTGCATTCCTCCCATAGCTCAGCAGCAGAAATGCAAAGAGACAGGGAAGCAGCCTGTGCCTGCCACAGCCTGGTGAGATTCCTGCAATCCTTCAAGCACTTCGACTGAAACTGGAAAACACTGCAACCAGCAAGGAACAGGAGCGCATGGCACAGAAACAAGGGCTGAGAAATGCATCAGTGAGTGAGAAAGGTTGTAATCCTGCACTGGTAACAATGGTGTGGGACAGACTGGGTACGTGGCTAGATCTGACTGCTGGAGTTGAAATCCAAACTCTTATGACAGCCTTGAAAAGTTTAAAGCACCTTTAAAAACCCCAAAGTCTTTGAAGACAGCGTTGTGGCAGTAAAAGTACCCTTTTGGGCAGGTGCATCCACTCAGCATGTTTAGAAACACCATACAGTTCCTCTGTGCTGGCAGAGGGAGCTCCTGCAGCCACAAAGTCCCAAAGAGAGTAGAAATCGTGAAGATCCACGTCCGAGGCAACGACTTCCTTTCCTTGGGATTCAGAGGGTGGAACAGTGGGTTATAAAGGGCTGGAAGCACCAGGAGAGGAGAGAGGTAGGATGGGAATGGCTCATGGCTGTCACTAACAAGTCATTTGGGGACGTACCCGCAGCAGCTTTACTCGGGGGTGGCGAGTCGAGGATACGGTCCTCCTCAGGGCAGTGCTCAACCAGCGTCAAAACAGCAGCAGCAGCAGCTTTACTCGGGGGTGAGACGTGGCTGTGGGTGCCCACCTCCTAAAAGCCTGCACTGCTGACTGTCACGGCTCAATCCCTCAAAGCCACCTGCCCCAAGAGAGAGGAGGGAGCCAGTGAGTGCAGAAAGTCCCATCTTCTGTTTCAAGGCTAATGGAGGGGTCACCGAGCACCCAGGGGAGGAACTGCTGCAAATCACTGCCCAAATGTCTTCTGGAACATCTTGTCACCTGTGTGCTCCCATGTCTCTGCTGGTCTCCATTGATCAGAAACAACCAGAGCCCAGCTACGGCATGGGGTGCCTGGGCAGGCTGGATGGGGAGCGGAAAGGAAAGAACCAAATTTTGTAGACGTTTTGGTTAAAACAAATTCAGATTAAAATTCCTCAGAGATTTTAAGGCAGATTGTCACAAAATTAGGATCACTTCAACCTCAGGAGTCTGCCATAGGATTACCAAAGCTTTGCAGTATATTTTAGAAGTCTGTCACTGCTCAAGTAAGAAGCTCATTCCTTGGGTTATTTTCCCTGCAGAAATATTACTGCAAGGGCAAGCTGTGCTCTAGGGCATTTAATAGAATCATAGAATAGTTTGGGTTGGAAGGGGTCCCCAAGATCACCTAGTTCCAATCCCCCTCTCATGGGCAGGGACACCTCCCACTAGATCAGGTGGCTGGCTTAAAGCCCCATCCAACTTGGCCTTGAACACTTCCAGGGATGGGGAGTCCACATCTTCTCTGCAACCTGTTCCAGTGCCTCACCACGCTCACAGTAAACATTTTTTCCCTAATAAGTAATCTAAACCTGCTCTCTTTCAGTCTAAAGTCATTTCCCTTCTTGACCTCTCACTACATGCCCTTGTAAAAAGTCCCTCTCCACCCTTTTTGTAGGCTGCTTTTGGGGACTGGGAGGCTGCTCTGGAGCCCTGGAGCTTGCTCTTGTCCTGGCGCGGGACGCCGGGGAGCAGGGATGGATGCGAGGGCGGGATGCCGCGGCTGCCGGCGGACCCGCAGCGCCTCCCGGTGCGCTGCCGCCGCACTGCGCTGCTGCTCCGGCCCGGCCCGGCCCGGCCCGGCATGGTCCGGCACGGCACGGCCCGGCCC
>VYXC01003453.1:195537-210748 GCA_013397175.1 Platysteira castanea
AGGACCCCCGCACCCTTCCTTCACCAATAAATCACGTACACCAAGACCTGCTTCTAGAGACCTCTCGTCACTGTTTGTCCCGCTCATCCGTCTCCCACCGCATTCCAGCCTACATTACTACAGACACCTCCAGGGATCGCAACTCCCGAAACTCCGGCCTCTCCGTGGCCTTCCCCAGGGCGAAACAGCAGCAGAGCAGCAGGGCCTGCCTTGCCACGCGGACACTGAGGCACAGCTCCCGCCGTGCCCTGTCTGTCACTAACGTCCCTGATTTTGTCCAGCATCACCTGGGCAAAGTGTGTGAGGTCCAGGTGGAGCCCTGAAGCAGATCATGGACTACCCGCACAGCCTCCTTGTCCTCACAGCACTGGGGATACCCGCCCAGGGAAGCAGTTCACCGGAGCAAGACTGGTTTAGTGAGGGTCTCCTCACTGCTCGGGTGGCACCTTCCAACCCCGGCTCCTCCTCCGGCACCTTGCAGCCCTCATGGTGCACCCTGCGAGGAAGTCACTTGTTCATCACGCCATCCTGATAGCCTCAGACGTGCACAGACCATCCCTGTCTTGCATAGGTCATCCATTTCATCTGTTTTTCACCTTAAAACACTACACAGAAAACTACAGATTTCTCAGCATTCACTGCACCACAAGATCGTTCCTATGTCTAAAGTTTGTCAGCCACCACCTTCTTCTTTCAGGCCCATGTTTAAGGTATCAAACAGCCTTGGCCAGAGAGGATGCCATCCTCCTTTTAACAAGTATGCTTTCTTCAGGGCTAATCTTCCATGGTTTTAAACTGCACAACTAACTCCTCTTTGCATTTTAACTCCTCATCTCCCTAAACAGAAAAGCTTTCACTCTGTAGTTTGGGGTGCTTTCAATTAAGACTACATTATTTGAGAGGGATTTACCATGGAACTGTCTCAGACCAGCTTGGATGCACTGCTACCCACAAGGTGATGGTACCACCAAGACCTGCCTTTGCACTGGGGCAACAACCCTGTCTTTTTCCCCCAAAAGAGATCACGTCCTGCTATTTTCTTGTGCCTCCCAATTCCACCTGTCTCCAGTGTCACTACAAAGCACAACCAAAAATCTATACTTCTTCAATACCCTGTGCCTTGCCGAGGACAGTGCTAATAGGAGAGGCAGACCACTTGAGAGGCCGATCAATAGCCCTGCCTGGCTTTGATGGTAGGTGTCTCGCAGAGCCAAGTGCTGTCTAAACCCTCAATTACCCTTCCCTGGCCTCTGCCTCCTGACAGCAGCAGTGGCTAAGCCCTCTTCAGCATCTGCAAGTGGGCCACTGCCTAATAAAAGGCTGCAAAATGCCAGCACATCCCTGAGCCACTTCAGCAGGTCACTATTTAATGCTGAAAAGAAATGCAGTGAAGCAAAACTGACCCATGCCTCCACTTATAAGGAAAGTGGTGACAACAGAGAAAAAAAGGAAAAAGCAGGTTTAAAAAATACATTACAAGGAAGAGGGGGTTTAAGACCTTTTAGAAACAGTTTCAGATGAAGCCTGTGGCCCTATTTTTCACAGCAGACATAATTTTTCAAAAGCTACCCAAGTGTCCAGCTTTTCCAAAAATCAGGCCTCGAGCAGTCACTTCAGTACAGGTATCTGAACTGAAACCTTTTTGGGCAGCCTGGCTTTTGAGTGTGGAGAAAGGGAGAGTGGAGGTGACAAGCCCTGCCCTGCCATGGGACATGCTCATCTTTGGAGCTGTTCTCTGTCTGCTGTCAAGATATATCCCTGGGTTGCAGGTGGGGCTGATGAGGAGGGAGAGGCAGATGCCCGTACCCAGAGATTATTGACAGTCACTCTGGAGTGAAGCAGGATCCCACCAAAAGGGTGAATATGAGGGTGAAAGAGGGTAAGCAAACATGCTGTCATGAGCAGACGAGGGACAGGACGTTTCTGTGGGCTGGGGCTGTGTGTCCAACTGGACTCAGCATGCTTGGCTTCCTGGAAATTCAACAGGGGAATGAGATTTCAGGCTCACTCATACCCATCTCCACCCATTAAACAAACGGATGTTTACTGAAAGGCAGAAATCTGTTCCAGGTTCCTCTTGTTTCAGGAAACCACTTCTTTAGGGACATCTCCTGGTTTGTACGAAGCATCTGTCAATGGAAAGGACGACAGGAGCATGCCTGAGTGCTGCCAAAGTTTTGCAATCTTCCTTTGATGTGTCCCCCCATCAAGGCAGAGCTTGTCTGCCTTGCCTGGCATGAGGGCCCTCGGGAGCAGCTCCGGCCTCCTGCCTCCCTGTTCAACTCCTCGCTGACCACCAGCAGCCTGGGCAGAGGGAAGGCGTCAGAGAAAGGGTGAGGAAAAACTTGCAACCGCAGGAACATTTCTGACAAACTCCTTTCGTGGATGGTGAGTCAGGGGAGCTGAGAGCGTAGTTTGGATTTCACTTCGATGTGTCTCTGATTACAGCTCTTTGAGACCTAACAGAGTTTTGATAGCACTGACCAAAAGGCTGGGTGGAGATGGCCATGGGACTTTATATCTGACTTGCATACAAAATAAACACAGTCAGTTTCTACACCAGCTTTACCTCCTATTTTAGGGCAAGCTGGCCCTCAGAAGGAGATTTCAGGTTCAGGACCATCTTGCAGACTTCTCCAGTCCACCAGTTCTCAAGAAACACAAAAATGGAGTTTCTTTCAGCCATGCACATGGGGATGTGGGCAGAAATGTATGTCCTGCACGGCTGTGGACTCTGGGAGAAGCTGCTCTGCTTTTCAGGCCTTGCTAGCAAGAGTAGAAGCCCAGAGACTGACCTACCCATGGTCAATCCTACCACCTACAGTGAGACAGGAGAATAACAGGGAGATCCTGAGAGCTGGTGAGGCACCGCTGGGAAACTCAGCCTGTTTTACTTACCCTGTGTTGGAGCCCTGATGGAACAACCACTATGGGAGACAGGGAAGGGAGCAGTGCATGGTGCATGATTACAGAGTAACCTTAGAAAGGAGGTGAATATGACTTTTCCTGCTACAATTGAACAGAAATTCAGCACCTTCCTGTTCTAAGAACTCCAAAACCCTTACAGTGATGGACAAATATTACCCACCTTCTGAAGAGTCACATGAGCCACCATTTGTCCCGGTCTACCTGTACTAACAAGGGCTGGAGGATGTGGGGGAAGGCTCCCTGGCTGTGACTCAGTGTGGGGCCAGCCTGGAGCACTGAGTCACTCCGTGCCAGTGGAGATGACAGGCCAGCAGGCACGTCACAAGCAGCAGCCAGTCACCTGTTCCCGTGCTTGCTTGGCCCTGCCAAGAGTCCATCTCCACAGCTCACGACAGCCCCGCGGGCATCAGGGGCCCAAAGGGACTGAGTACAGAGCCCTGTGGTTGATCTGGCAGTAACTGCAACGTGTGACGGCAATCAGAAGAAGGTGGTGAGGTGTCATATTATTAACAAGGGCACTAAGTGGTCCTGATATAAAAATTTTCCCAGCAAACTGAAAAGTGTGTTGACCAGCTGGAGGGAAGAAGACTCTCTTTTTTCGTTGTTTTATTTGCTTTTGGGTTTTCTTTAATTTTTGGGGGGAGGGATTGTTTCAGATGGGCTTTTGAAGAGCCCTTTTTTCAAGCACTGCTATATTTCTTTTCTTTTGTTTTCTCTCCACCAATGATCCCAGAATGGCAGAGTGGTTGAAGTTGGAAGGGATCTCAGGATGACTTGGTCCAGTTCCCTGCTTAGGCAGAGCAGCTGCGTGGGGCTGGGTTCAGCTGGGCCCACCAGTACCTCTTTTGTGCAGAGCTACTGTCCAGCCAGTTGGCTCCCCGTATGTGCTGATGTGTGGGATTATTCCCCTGCAGGGGCAGGAGTTTGCACTGTCACCTGCTGGAGCTGACCACTTCTTCAGCTTGCAGAGGTCCTTCGGAAGGGCACCATGCCCTTCTGGCCATCCAGTGTGTCACATGTCACCTAGGGAATGGAGGATAACCTCATTTCAGTTCTAACTTTAGAGTCATTCCTGGGAATGAGGAGTCCTCCAGGTCCTTTTTGGGTCTGTAGAGGTGACCAGAAAGAGACCAGTGGGACCTACTCACAATGTGTTTCCCATCTTGGAGCATGGATTTCCCTCACAGAGAAGTTCTAAACGCCTTCTCACCTGACTAGCCCTTAACATGCTCTAAGAGCTGCATGAACAGAAGGCCTTCCAAATAGATCTGGACTAGATGCAGATGTTGATTTTTGAAAACAAGAAGCTAGGAAGGATAATCTATGGATAACCGGTCTCAGTCTTGCACTCAGGCCCCCATTTTCTCTTTGTGCCTAGGATTCACTGCTTTGACAGTGGTTTGGTGGCTGCCTGCTGCTTTCTGTGTGGGAGAATAGTGCCAGGAGAGGAGGTCTTGTGCACAGCCAGTGCACAGCAATACCCACTGCCAGCTCCCCAAGCTGTGCTGGAAGAGAAGAGCACTCCTTTTCCGGAGTTTTATCCTCAAGGAGTAAACCAGGGAGCAGCATTTCATTTCAGCCATGATCTCCACTGCCTGGCAGATGCAAATTGGCACCCCCTGAGTGGACACAGGTACTTAAGGTGGGGGAGACCACAAGAAGGAGACCAGGTGTTCTGCCCGAGGTGTGGCATGACCTGTATATTGCCCCTGCCCTGGATCATGTCCCTGAGTCCATGTGAGAAAGGTCTGGCACTGGGAGGGGGGGGTGACAAGGGTGGGATGGTGACCCAAAATGGGCAGTGGAGCCACAGCAGCTCTGCGCCATTTGCTCATTTAAGATGCCCCAAGCTGTCGCCCCCCCCCCAGCAGGGATGCATTCCAAACAGTGCTGGTCCTGATCAAACAGGGGCTTAACAGAGGCCTTCTCCAGGAACTGCCAGGGCTGAAAAGCAGCCCTACATCATGAAACATGGGGAAAAACAGGCAGCTGTTCCTGCTCCTGGCCCGCGCTGCTTATCTGCGGTGCAGTGGGAACAGCTCCATTTAGGGATGTTTGCTCTGCCTGGCTGTGGCAGTGCGATAGGGAATGTGGTGAGGCATCAGGGCCCCTGCCACTCCCCACTGCCTCTGTCAGTGCTATGGACAGCATGTGCAAAGGCAGACCCTCGCTCCCATCCTCAGCCTCACTAGGTCCAGCCCATGGCCATGTGCCCAGCTCTTCCATGCTTTCAAGCACATCTGCGCTGCTTAAATTTGTCCAGTCCACCCCACCCTAACCTCCACAACAGGATCAAAAAAAGGGGGAAAGCCTCCTCCCCACCTCCTAACTCCTTAATCTCTTTGAAAAGCAGAAAGGACCACTCGTATTTTGCTCAGTTATTTGCAAAACCCCAGTAAAAGGAAAGGAAGCTGGTCCTGTGTGTGGTGCTGGGATTGCATCCCAGTCTAGACCCCCTCTGTTCTCCCCTTGGTTCCTCTTGACCCCACCCTCACCAGTTTCTTGGCCACTTTCAGGAATAAACCTCTGGCTAATGGCAGGGCACCAGAATGGCTGCTCTGTCTCAGTGCATGCCATAATAACAGGTTATCAGCCACATTGATCCTGCTCCCATTTCTGAGCGCTGGAGAGGAGGCTGCAGCTCTCCTGCAACTCCAGGAGAACAATCCCCATGACAGCCTTCTGGAGCCTGTGTACCCCAGAGCATCCTTTAGCACATGGAAAGCTTCCTTGGGATGATGGGGACTCTTGGAAGAGTTGGGGCTGGGTGTCTCTTTTGTGCTGTCATGGAGGGGCCCAGCTTTCTGCATTTTGGACATCTTTTTGAAGCATGGAAGGGAGGGGCTGAATGTGGTATTACTTACTTGCTGTGCTGTCCATTGCCTGCCAGGTAATTCCCACACAGATGGCGAGCTCTCATTGTTGTTTCCCCAGTGACACTGCACTTGTGTCTCTCGGGGGCCGAAAAGTGCCCTGAGATTTCTTTGAGGTTTCTCTGTGGAGAGGCTTCTCAGCATCCCTGTGAAATGAAATCTGTCCTAGTGGACAAAAAACCGCTGTAAGATGGAATGCTTGGGGACCTGGAGGAATGTTAGGTACAGTTGTGCTGAAACCAATGGGATGAGTCCTTTTACACCCAAAGCAGTAAATTTTCAGGTATGCTAAAGCTCATGCTGAAGAAAAATCTGGAAAAGATGACAGGGAAAGATCCTTGTTTTTATGACAGGAGCCTTTGGTCCTCCCAGTTATGCCAAATGAGTGACTTGGGAAGCAGAGGTTTGGTTACAGTCCTGAAGAGCATGGGATCTCTAACAGCCAAACCAACCATAGGAAAGTGTTAAACTAACCTTCTGCCATCCCATTATCGAAAAAGAAAAGAGTAAAAAAGGAGATAATCCTTGTTTAAATATCACAAGCAGCAGCTGAGTCAGTGGGAGCTTTAGACTGGAAATGTCAGGGAGGAATTTAGATTTTCAGAGCAGTCACTGCTCTGCAATTATCATAAGGCACTTACAAGGACCCCTTGTCTCTTGTTGCCCTCAACACGCATCTGCAGGGAGTGGGGAGCAGAGAAAAAACACATGGCCCTGCCAGGGACAGATAAGGAAAACCAAACTCCATCCCCCATAAAGGCACAAGGCAAATCCCTTCAGGCTATCGTTGGGCTTCTGCTGCTGTTCAGGTCAGACGTAGGTAGGGAGGAAGGGAGCGGGAGGTGGGGGAAGGCAAACCCACAGGAGAGGTGGGGAAGCAATTTGAGAAAGAGGAGAAAATCACATTCTGCCTCCCCCTATAATGGTATTTATTTGCTTCTGGTAATGTTTCGGAAATAGGAACGAGAAGGGAGATAGAACAATGTAGATCCGGGGAGTTTTTAGCCTCTTCTCTGTAGTGCTTCTCCTCTCAGACCATCCCACCTCGTTGCCATCCAGCACGTCCCTGATGTAAATTAGATAAGTGAAAGTACTATTAAACCTCCTGATGCAGGCACTGCCAGCACCAATAGGGAAAGGGGAAAGGATGAGCACTCAAACCACGTAATTTCTACCACAACGAGTGATGCAGAGAGGTGAATTTTCCTAACTGTTATGCAGGGAAAGGCCAAAGACTTCCTCTGCAGGGATGATGCATTCCTACCTGTCCTGTCTCATGAAAAATGCAAGGTTTCCGAGACCAGTCTTGGCCAGGTGCCAGGTGGAAGGACCTCACCCATGCAGTGCTGGTGGGTCTTGGGAGAGGTCTATCTTGCCCTCCTGGGGCTTCCTGGCTGGGGACAGAAGGTGCTCCTGTCCCAGCTTTGTGCTTTGTGCCTTGTGGATCATCACAGCCGGATCTCCTCCTGCACAGCACGTGGGCTGTCCATCCCCATTAGTCTTACCCCGTCCTGTCCTGGACACAGCCTTCAAGTGAGGTACCTCTTCTGGTCAGGGCACCTCAGGCAAAGGAGAACACGGCATTCCCAATGCCCATTTGGCTGGCTTGCCATCACTAATAAAAATGTATGTCCTACTGCTGACTTGAACTTCTCTTCTTTGCCTAACTTTCAGCTATTGATCTTTTTGTTCTCTTCTCCACTAAGACCTGTTTGAATCTAAAGACCCATTGGGATCCATATGTGTGACTGACAGTCCCACCATTTGGGAGGATAGGAAAAATAATCTCAGAGATGCTTTTCCGTGGCGTCATCCCAGCAGCTTAATGGCAGAAGTACTGAAGTCAGGTGTATTGTTCCAGTAGAGATCCCAGACTCTTTTCTTTCTTTACTTTCCATGACTGTGAATCAATAAAACATTGTTGATACACCTTGAAGATCCAGAAAAGAAGCAGAGGGCTTTGATGAGTCATCCTCTTAAGCCTGCTGGGTGGAATGAACCTTGCCATGGATGATACATTTACGTTCATCCTCTGAAAAGGAGAGGAAAATACTTTCTCCTGCTCTTTTCCCTGTATTTATTGACTTGATGACTACCTGTTAGGAATAACAGATGAGATCCAGAGCAGATGTGAATCAGTAGGGAAGCGCTGACTTCGCTGTGAAATGATAGTGATAATTTCTAGTAGAGAACTGGTTGTGTCTTTGTAATAAATCTCATCCATTCTACGCTGAACACAAAATGTCTTCCTGTGTATAAACAGAACGATGAATAAACATTTGTATGAAGTCAATATGGTGACATTTTCATAGGTCTGAGACCCTTTGTGTGACACATAATGCTAAAATCACATCAGACCTTTTGTTTGACAGGTGGATGGTTTTTATCTTCCAGTGCCTCAGGAGAGAGGGAACTGACAGTGTAAGAAGTGGATGATTTGCTGTTTATAGGGAAGTTGCACTGAGCTGCATTTTGCTGGTCCACCTTGCTGACCTGGAGCTGTTGTTATAGAAGATGAGAAGAGGGGTAAGAGGAGGGAGAGGAAGATGTACCTATGTCAAAGAAGTTGCATCTTCATGAAAATGGAGTGTCTTGGGCAAACACTGACAAAGTGCTGATGGAAAACCCTTGGCTTCTTCTAGCCTCATTTGCTTCCGCAGCTGGAGCAGCAGGGGTGGGTGGCCAGGAAACTGAGGGGAAAACAACACTCAGAGGAAGGGACCGAGAGCAGATATGGGACCAAGACCCACCCCAGCCGCACTATGCAGCTTTGCAGTGCAGTTCCTAAGTCAGAGGTGACCACGGGCCGAAGTCCCTTCAGGTCCCATGTCATCAGCTTTGGCCACACTCAGACCAATCCAACACACAGTGAAAGGTTTCCTTCTGAAAGGGCAGTGGGAACTTGCTTTGGGTACCTCAGCAAGGCTTGTCTTTCTCCTTTCTGATGCTGCTTTGAGTTACATAAAGTCTCTCTTACTCCATGGTGTGTGTGGATGAGCAAGAGGGTTAAACACACCAGACACCATGGTCACCAGACATGAAGACACTAATTTCCCCAAAGCCAGTTTTCAGGAATGAATACAGCAGGACTGGGACTTAATGAACTTTGCAATAAAATGGGGACATGTCCTTAACTTCCTTTTTTCATCTACAGGAAGAGCTGGAACACTGAGGTCACTGCAGACCTCTTAGAGCTGGGACTTCCAAGGGTCTGGAGAAAAATAATTGTATTCAGCAATTCAAAGACCTGATGGACTATCAGACATCTGGTGAGAGGAATGAAAGGAGGTGAGAGCCAAATATTTCTATGGATTTCTGCATCTCTTGCCCACCATTAACTGGTTCTTCACAGCTGAAGGTCACAGCAATTACTAGCCTGGTGGCAGAAGACAGGAAATGAAGCAGTGAGTCAAAAGACTTGCCCACGGCCATGAGCTGAGCTGTCAGAAAGGCAGTCTCTCTTTTCTGTGTTCATTGTTGGCAATAGAATTAGTGGTGGACATTTGATTCTTCTTGTCATAATGTTTTGAGTGTTTTCTGGCTGCTCTTTACCTGCACAACAAATTTTTCCAAAAGAAGCAAATTCAGTCTCATACTCAATGTTCAAAAATTCTGTGCCAGACCTCTATATGATAATTACTGTTTCTTGAAGGTTTTTCCATCTCTCTGGGAGCTCTCCAAGCCCTCTTCAATCTTTCCTCACTTCTCAAAAGGGCTGAATTTATTTTTTTTTTAAAGAAAACCAGCTCTGGGAACTGGGAGTAAAATATTTGGTGTCACAGACTTATGTAAAATCAGAAGTACTGGTAGTGCAGAAAATACGTTGCAATACATATAAATTACCTTTCTGCACAAAGATGACATTCCCCAATGATCTTGTTAAAGAAATTGTCCACAAGTTGAAACACAGTGGGCCAGAGGTGTCATCAATTAGCTTTACAACACCACAAAATGGCATGTTCTGAGAGATGTGCATTATATTCTGCCACCTGCTCCTGAATCTCTGCTTGCTGCCCACATTTCCAAGGAGAAAATTGCTCCTAAGTGCTTCCCCATTGATCTGAGACAAAATGGTTGTTTTGGATTCCGCAGCGGCAGGTGAATCATCAATACAATATTTCTGAATTTTCACTCGCCTTTTCCAGGTCCATTTGCTGAAAGACAGAGCTAGGTTTCCTTCTGAAAACTCAGGGCTAAATTCTCAGTTCCTGGGAAGATGCTGTTTTCCCTCTCCATTCAGGTATCCTCCATTTCCTTTGAAAGCCCTTTCCCCAAACATTTCACTCTTTTGCTGGAAATCGGGTTATTTTCCTTGGAAAAGTTGATTGCTGCAAAAACTTCCCAGAATTCTATTTTCACTGTTGTCCAATTAGCAGAAGTTCAATGGGTTTTGAGATGAGATTTGAGCAACATGAGTACAGGATTTTGTAGCTGAATGTGGAGATGAAAACAGTTACGAGACCAGCCAGGCCCATGCTTCAAAACTGGAGGCAGAAGGACATTTTGTGTGGGTTACAGGAATGTTGTCAGGTTTAGCTAAAGGCTAATCTGGCCTTCTGAAATGCGAAATCTCTGACACAGATGTGTGCATTCAGCTGCTGAGGGTATTGGCCTTGATCCTTAAGCCATTGGTTCGCATCTGTGGAGCAGATCTCTCCTGTACACTACATTGTGAACATGTACTGGCCCACACTGAGGCAAAAAGTCACTGGAGGAGATTGCATAGCCCTAGTGCATCATCTCTAGGAAAGTGCATGCTTTGTTTTACTTTTTTTGTAATGTAGTTGGCTGTTTTAAATTTGTCTTGGAAGGACAACCCCTCCACGGAGACCCATCATGTCCCAGAGGCTGCCTCTGCAGTGGAGGGAATGGCAGAGCTTTTCCCCCAGCGTGGCACAAAGCATCTTGCTGCCCTGACTGGAGAGTTAGCACATCTCTGCTGCTTGCAGCCCCCCTTCCCCAGGGCTCATCCATTGTGAGAGAGCGTGAGCACAGAAGTCCGTGTTTTCTAGATAATAGGAGGCTGCGAAGTTAAGAGGGAGGTGAGGATTTTAATTATCTCTTTTTTTTTTTTTCCTCCTGATGCTGGCCCAGTCTTAGGGAGGATGCAATGATGTGGAGGCTTGAGGTGTCATTATGGGTTATTAAACTCCTTTGTGGTGCTTGGGGATGTTGAATGGAGCTGTGAAGGGAGAAGAGGAAAAAAACATCTCTTGATGGAGCTGGCCCACCCCCCTATAATTGCTTCAAAATTACAGCAGACTGTAATTATTCATGCTGTGGAGGGAGAGAGAGGGAGTGGGTGGAAAAAAGAGCAGCAAGGGGGCCTGGGTACCCCTCATGCCTATCAGGGTTGCCTTGCTTGTGATGGGAGATGGCAGCTGACCCTCACATCAGAGTACACCCTCCCTTTCTTTGGGCCTTGTGGGACACTGTCACAGCATAAACCTTGTCCTTGCAGCTCCCGGGCCCACCAGAGAGACCTCCACCCTTGCCAAGTGCCTTTGCCCCTGGTTCACCCTGGGACTTGCATCAAGACCACAGGCTGGTTCATGGAGATCTCTCCAGCTCCCCACAGTGAGGGACGGGTGTTGGCAGGTGGGATTTCTCCTTGGTCCCCACACCTGAAGTGCCCAGAAATGGTGATTATTGTAAACAATGCTTGAGGATGCACGAACCAACCACATGGATCCTGCCATAGATATTAATTATTGTTTTCATCTCTGCACCACCAGTCCTGCGTTGAGTGACATGTGAAATGAGCCTCCACAGGACCAGCAGTACTTTGCACCTTAATGCCATTCCTAGGTTCTTTCTGAGTCTGCTTCGCCCTTGAGGGAGGCACAGTCAGAGCATCCCAGCTGATGAACTTTCCTGTCTAGGGACTAGTGCAGTGAAACAGTGTCCAACTGTGTTTGCTGTGGCTGCTTTATGTCAGATTAATCCCTCAAAACACACAGCTGGATACACATGGCACCCACACACATTCAAGGATGGTCATGTGGTTGGAGCGTGAGAAACAAAGCAGTGATGAAGACCCATCCATCTGTTGTATTTCCTTTGTAAAGCTTCCTAAAGGCTCCTCTTCCCTATTAGCAAATCTGGTAATTAGTCAAACATGACAAAAGCTGAGACAAATGTGGCTTGGTTTAACCAAATAGGCTTACACCCCCCAAAAGTCATGTCTGCTATCAGCAGAACTTAAACATGGACCCAGGCAGGTGGTTTATAGAGATGTAGACACACAAAGAGATGAAAAATTCCAAGCTGTGGGTGGTTTCCAAAAAGATGGGAATTTGCCTGCGAAGGACACGAGTGACAAATATTGTGAACAGCTTTGCCCTGCACTTTCTGGGAAAGAGTAATGCCCATCCTTTTGCAGCTATAATTGCACTGAAGGACATCTGCCCACCTTGCCGTCCAAAAGGAGGACCTGCTGCCACACGGTTTCTCCCAGCTACCCTCCTCTCTCAGCTCCTCCAGGACAGGAGAACCAACCTGATTTTCCACTCTTAGCAGAGAAAGAAATTCTTAGCATCCCTCATGGCAATCTGGGTGTTTTGCCCTCAGTTGTGTGGAAAGCGGAACTTTGGCTCCATGCTGGACAGCATCTCCATGCAATGCAGCACTCTCATCACCAGACAGAGATGGGGGTGACAGATTAGCAGGGCTTAAAGAAGAAAAGAGTTGTATGCCTAATTTGCCAACAGTAGGAAGACAAGGGATTAAAAATGAAGGGCTTTGGGATGAGATAACTAAGTAGAAGGACTGGTGATCCTAAATAAAGTACTGGATTTCACAAGGGAAGTAACAACATGTAACGAGACAAAAGGAAAACAGAAAATATATTCAAAGAAATTCCATCTAGTCATACAATAATCTTGATAACTTGTCTGATATTATCAGCACATTTTAAAGCCTCTGCTTGTCAGAAGAGCTTTCATATATGATCTCTGAATAGGTTACAGTCTGCAGGAAGGCTGAGTGGCTCGTTCTGTTCCCATATTTATTATTTTGCCAATTTTCTCAATTCTTTACATGAACTGATATTTCAAGGTTACCCTCTTAAGCAAATTTATTACAGATTTTGCTAACTGGAACTTGCTGAGATTGCTGATTTTAGGTTTATCATCACTGGCAAATACTTCTCTAAAGAGACCTTTAAACTAAGTCAGTTTCCAAAAATAATAGGTCTAGCAAAATTATTTCTCTTTCTGACTTTAAGGTAAGAAAACAGCATGAAGGAAAATGGATTAAATTAATCCATTAATTTGAATTTTGTCTCTGTTCTTAAATTGAACAGAAAACCTCAAACAAAAAATGGTGTAATTCCATATTCTACATGCAGTTTTAAAGGTAGTGCAAGCCAGAATAGTTCATCCACAGTTAAACCTTGATTTGGTAAATATATTCAAATGCAATTCTTGTAACTCTCCTTCTACCTAAGGCTCTTTTCCCCTTCCAAATGAAATCTCAGTGAAATTGGCCCGGTGTTGGCAAGGCCCTTCAATGACAGTGTTTATTATTAACAGTTTTTTACACTAGTAAAGTCTCTAAGTAGTTTTAACTAAACATTTCTGGAGTGCTTAAGCTAACTGTGGCTTTTCACTCTTAATACCTTCGCAGCTTCATCCTAGACTGTGAGCAAAAGCTGTGTCCTTTGCCCTCTTTGTATGTCAGCTTTACTGGCAATAATGGAGTTACAGAATCCCCACTGAGGTCTCTTCGCTGGTGCCTACCATGAAAGATACATGAGCTTTATTTTTGTGGCCTCTTTTGGAGTGGACTCCTTTTTCCTTACAGTCTTCAGAGCCATGTTCCTGGCATCCCAGCCTGTCCAGCAACTATGGTTCACCTCAGACAGCGACAGAAAATTAAATGAACCATGGCATTGTGCTGATTTGTATCCCCCAAAGTCACCCCAGCAGACAGGAGGTGACTGAGCCTGCAATGCTGCTCCTTCTCAGGTTTCTGGGCAGTGGAGTGTCTTGGAACCTGCCCCCAAAATACTTTCCAAGAAGATCTTGCAACGCCAGGCAGCATTACCCTCCGTCAGTTTGGTGGGGTTTTATCTTGTGTTTTGAGCATCCAGGGTTTAGCAGAGAGCAAATACACAGTTTAGGAGACTCAGAGGGGATTAGGGATGAAATTAAAGCAAAAGCAAGGGCTGTTCTCAGTGTGTGAGGTGATTCCACACGGGAGGACACAGAGGCTGGGGACAGATGAGCCCTGATGGCTGCTTAACTCCTTCCTCTGGTTTCCACTATACTGAACAGCAGAGTGCCTTCGGCACCTGCAGTAAGAGAAGATGCTCCACACGACTTAAAATCAATTTTCTCTACTGCACCAATCTTCAGTTGCTGCCAAGTGCTTACTTCAACTTCAACTCCTACCAGTGAGCTTCCCAAGCTGCCTTGGTGGGGCTGGCAGACTTGGTCACACTGCCTGCTCCCTGGTGTTTGGCAAACAACAACAGCTTTGCATCCTCAAGGAGGTCAGTGGGTTGTTGATCCTCCAGAACTTTTGGCACTGCAAAATCATCAGCAGGCTGGGACAAACTCAGCTGTCCAGCTGTGTGCAGGATGAGCCGCCAACCCAAACCAGATGTCAGTGCTGTGGTCAGCAAGGTTGTGGGCGAGCTCTCGGGCAGTCAGCTGGTGAAGGGCCACCAGCTTCCCTGCCACAGGGATTTGTGCCTGTCAGTGACCTGTTACCAGCATGGTGCTGGCTCACATAAAGCATGGCCATGCACTCGTGCAGCACTCGTTTGGGTGGAACAGCTGCTGGCTCACATAAATCATGGCCATGCATTCGTGCAGCACTCATTTGGGTGGAACAGCTGCTGCAAATCGAATCAGAGAAAAATACCAGTTTTACTCACAGCAAAGCAGAGACCCTGGGGTAGGTCTGACTTGTCACTCACTGTCACAGCCCCAGCTGTACTCAGGCATTTGGTCTCTTAAGAATTACTGCAAGAGGAGCAAAGCCCATGGGAAAGCAGGACTGAGAGGGGTTTTCCAGGTTATTTCCTCTAAAGCCTTTTTCATTTCTGAGGACTCACCTCCTGCCCTCCTGCTGTCAGTGACACAGCCAAATGAAGCTCTGAGGTGCTGGAGGAGCCCTGACAGGCACAGCATTGTCAGTAGCTGGGCACCGGGACATGCATATGTGAGAACAGCATCCAGTCCTGCAGCTGCCTTGGGGGAATCAGTGTTATTTTCCTATTACTTTACTGCCTCCATGACAAGGCAAACAAGGGGGAAAAAAAGGCTGGAGAGGGCTAAATCTTTCCCTCCCTTTTATTTCATCCTTTCACAGATCAAAATCCTTTCATGCAACTCCCAAGCTGGGAAAGCAAATGTGTCGGACTGAAACATGTAATGAGAATGAACTCCATCCAGAAGTGGGGG
>VYXC01003453.1:210829-262312 GCA_013397175.1 Platysteira castanea
ACGGGTGGGGGATTGTCTGGTCTGTGAAGGCAGGGTGTCTGCAATCTTTGTAGCGATTAGATTTAATGGGACAGACACGTTTCTCTCCTTCACATCCCCTCCTCCTCTCAGCCCGAGGGGGAGAAAGGAGGGAGGTGGTGATGGGGAGGTGGCAGGGGAAGAGAAGATTTGAAAGAGTCTTTGACGTCAGCCTTGCCCTATAAAAAGCTGGCAAGGAGCTGGAAAGCAGACAGCAGAGCTCGTGGAAGAGCAAAGATGCCAACCCCGAACATCTCCACCTCTGCAGCCAAAGGCTTCCGCAGGGCGGTGTCGGAGCTGGACTCCAAGCAAGCCGAGGCCATCATGGTAAGACAACGCTACCCCACTTCTTTCCCTCCCCCTCCAAAAACCACAGCCTCTTCCATAGCTGTAGGCAGGCAGGGATAGATGGACCAACACTGCGTTTGTGGGACTTGCCCGACACGGGCACATCCAGGCTCTAGGCTGGCAAAGGGAAATTACTCCAACAATTCTCTCTACATACTGATACATGTGAAATGAAAACATTTAAGAGGGTGAGAACTTGAAGTAATGAAACCACCTCAACCAAAAGTAAGGTGAATAACCCACAGACCTAAGGCAAGAATAGCAAGGAATCCCTCTGTGAATGGCGATTTGAAGATTGTAATGATTTCCTGGTTTCAAGGCATTAAACTGCAGAGATTTCCCCTGTTCTAGCATAATAAAAAATGTGGGGCTTTCATTTCAGACAGCACACAAGGCACAGGCAGTTTAACTAGTTTGTTCATGGCTGCTGTATCCAGTTTATCTCCCAGAACATCCTTCCCCCATTTCTGTTCCCAGTCCCCCTTGATGTGTTCTCAGCGCTGTGTTTAGCCCCGGGAAAGCTTCTGCACATACCAGATCTGAATGCGTCAGGGAAGGGAGAGGAAAACTTCTCCCTGAGCTGTCAAGTGTCTTTAGAAAGCAAAGCCTGGCCAACCCATTGGACTGGCTGCAGGGACAGGGACATTTCACCTCCTAACCTCAAAGCCTTGGCAGGCAGGATGAGCTTGAAGATTCCCAGTATTGGACAGTCCTGTGGGGCAAAGATGTGGACAGGCTGCAGGTGACAATGCAGGAGCCAGATCAGCCAGCGGCAATGGGTGCACCAGGAAGGGACTCCCTTGGGATGCTGGGCAGGAGGAAAATTAGGACAAGAGGTGGGTTGGGTAGCAGATGTGTCTGGCAGAAATCTTCAGTATGACTCCAGCAGGTCACTTTTAGAGCTCCCCATTTCCCTCCCTTGTACCTGCTACCTTTTTCACCCATTCTCCTCTTAACCATCTGCCTCACTAAAATCAGCCACTACATTGGCAGAAAGGTGTTTTGGAGAGTGGAGTTTGCTGGAAAGGAAGGGAAACATTTAGGAAACAAGGAAGTAAGCTTGCTATCTCTAATCAGTGGAAATGAGGGAAGACTTCCCTCTCACACAATCCTTTTCATTCCAGCAAAATAATGAACACTTGAGCGGCCCTTGAGAACCTGATATTTTCCAGGCAACTTGTAAAATCAGCATTTGAGATGCTCGCTGTCTGGAGAAGTGAAGAGTGTTTGGTTATTACACCCTCTGGGGTGCTGCTCTGCGTTTTATGAGAAAAAGGGCCACTGAACATAGGGGCCAGAGGAGTTCAGGTTCAGCAGGTGGGCTGACAAGAGTGAGGCAACCTGCTTGGTGTGAGTGGCTCCTCCAGCCTGGAGGATACATAAAACCTTAGCCTGTGTTTGTCTTCCTTCTTTGAATGAAAATTTTCAGAAAAAGGAGAACCACTAAAATGAAAATTTTACCTTGTGAGGACCGTTCTGAGAACTGGATGCATGGAAAGCTTTTCTCTTTGCTCTCACCTAGCACAGGAGATCTCCACAACCCTGTCACTTATTTTGCTGGCTTCTACCAGGCAAGAGGCATGATTCTGCATTTGTACAAGACATTGCATGTCCCTGACCCTCATGTTGTCACTGTGACCGTGGGTTATCCACCACACAGCCCTTGCCCACCATCACACCACCTCCAGCAGGTCTGAGGTGCTCCCTTGCCAGGGAAAACTGCAAACTGGAGGGAAAATCCAGACCTTTGCAATTCCAGAACTCATCTACACCAGCAGGTATTTTATGTGTCAGCTGGGCCAGCCAAACATCAAACTTTGTAGGAAAGTCTTTGGTTGCGTATTAAGTTTTTCTGCTGCTAATAGTTTTTGCAAGAGACCCTGGGACTGTAGCTGGGGCAGGGTTTGGTTACAGAGCCAGGCAGGAGACAGCCATTGGAGCCAAACCACCAGGGAATAGCACCCAGGGAAACAGGGGTGGGACATTACTGTTCCCAGTTTTTACAATCCTTCCTGATTGCTGCAAATAATGACCTGGAGGAAAAAAAGCAACAGAATAGCTCAGAACACAGTATTTTTAATGACAGTACTCAGACTGAACACTCTGAGTAGCAGCAAATTCAAGGAAGGAAAAATCAACAAACCCTTCATAAGAGGTGCAAACTAACCTTCAGAAGAGGTGCGTGAGTCAGGCCCTGGTTAGGCAAATAAATGCGTTGCAAAATCCAATTACAGTTCTCACTGTAGCGAGATAATGCACTCGGGGAGCGAGTGTGCAAGGCAATTCAGAAATATCATATATAGGTGCCTTTGGAAGAAAGGAAGGCATTTATCATGAGATCAGTTTGGATATTACTTATGCCACATTCCTAGTTTCCAGCAAAATGAGGTAATACCCCAATAAGCATAAATGTGAGGGGCAGAACTGGGGACAATGAGATGGGGAATGTGCAGCCAAGCAGCCTACACCTGGCAGAGGAGGCAGAACCCTCCCAGCCCTCTTCTCCCAAGCAAAATTCAGCCCTTTTCTGCTTTGTTTTGATTTTTTTGTAATATACACACCTAAACTGTGCCATCATGAAGCTTACAGAACCCCTCAACAGAGACCAAAGCCCCCACTCCTGCCTGCCAGGGGCCACCCAGTCCCAGCACACATCTGACTGCTTGAGTCAGCCTCTCCTGGTGCAGCTTTTCAGTCACCCAACTCTGGCGTTTTAAACCCCACCCAGATGGATTTTAACCTGATTTAGAGCCTAAATATGGGGATCTGATTTCCCTCCTCTCCCCTTCTCCAGCCCAGAGGTAAAATCCTGCTGCACCTCTGCGCCTTGGGGCACGGTGTGACAAAGCACCCTTAGGTAAAGCACTGCCCGGCTTCGGACGGCTGTGGAGCTCATTTTCTGCGGGTGGCACAGGGCTGTTTGCCCTGCTTATTGCAGGCATTTTAAAGTAAACACCAGCTTAGCTTAAAACACTGTAGTGACAGAAAACACACGCTTAAAGCCAAGCATGTGCTCGCAAGATTTTTAAAGTTATGTTTGAGGTGACTTGTTAGATGTCTGCCCTCTTCAGGCACCAATCCCACCAATTCAGACAAGCAGCAGTATACGCTTATTTGTTAGAAGGTGTTTTTCTGTGCCCAGAGGGATAAAGGGTGGGTCAGCAAACGTAATTTCAGAGGGGTGTCTTTACTGAAACAGGACCAGATAGAGGTGCGTGCGCTGGTGCCTAAATGTGCTGAGGTTTTGAGGCTGTGTTTAAAATGTCAGCTTTACAGTGTTAAAGCATCCAAGAAGATTCTCCCAGGAAACCTAAGTTGCTGATAGTGGGCTTCAAAAATCAGAGAGAAAATAAACTTAGTAGTCAATCAGGCTGACTTTTTAAAAGGAAAACACTCTTAATTTTCACAAGGTAGAGAAAGCACATGTTTGCATGTATCTCATTTCTAAATATTTTCAATATTTAATCCCAGGGAATCACAGGGAAAACTGCAGCCAGTCCCACTCTGTGTCCTTCTTCAGTGCTGCCCCAGGTTTCTTGTAGCAAGTTCTGGGGGTTTGACATCTGGTTTGGGTCTTGAACACAGAGAACTGGAACCAGATGCATTGCCTCTAAATAGAAAACTGGTTGTAAAAAGACCAAGAACAAATAAGTTGGTACATGGGCTATTTGTATAACAAAAGAAACAGCAGTGAATGAAATAGTGTGTAGTTCGCCATAAATACAAACAGGTGTCCTAACATGACCTCAGGCACAGAGCTGCATTTTAGGTTCAATTCCAAATAACAGAAATCTGCAGGAGTTTGTTGAGACAAAACAAATCTACAGATGAGTGGGAGGAATTTATTTTCTGTGGTATATGGTTGTGGTTCCAATTACACTTCAATGGATAAGCATCCACTTAATGTCAAAAGTAAATGTCATATTGAATCCTGGGAGCAGTTTTGCTAAGCTGCCCTGCTAATACACCTGCAAACAGCTCATGTTTCCTGGCCAGGCCACAGCTGTGGGCTTCAGCTGTCCCTCACAAAATATCTTCTCTCAGATGACTTCAGGTTTATCTGATGTCTCTCCACTCGAGTTCATCAGACACCTGAAAACCACATAAGATTGTTTCTGATTTTTGGTTTTTGGAGGATACTGAAAACCATTGCTAGGGGAGGTGAGGGGAGAAACCCACTCTCCAGTCATGCTAAAAAGATATTTTACAGTTTTCTTCCTAAAGCCCCACATTTCTGAAAGTTCAATTCTAAAACCTCAGTCCTCATGAGCGGATCTTCCTCCACAAAGCCAGACAGGTCAGTCCAGCCTTTCCCTGCTTCCTCTGCTGAGACCTATCAGTCACATCTCATCCTGCTACTGGGACTGCCTCTGATCTCCTACATCTCTGTGAGCACTGCTATTTGTTTCTGTTCTGCCTTCAGTCTCCACGGTTCATTGGAAGACGTCAAAGCCTCATTGAAGATGCCAGAAAGGAAAGAGAGGCTGCAGCTGCAGCCACTGATGCTGCAGAGTCTACAGAGACCATTGTATTTGAGGAGAAGGATGGGAGAGCCATGCTGAACCTCTTCTTCATGCTCAAGGGAGCCAAGACTTCACCGCTGTCCCGTGTCCTTAAGGTATTTGAGGTGAGTGCCTCACCTGTTGTGTGGTACTCAAGGAGCACACTTCAGGTTTCACGACTGTGCTGTGAGAAGCATCACTTGAGTGTAATAAAGAAGACTCAGACGAGGTCTGCTTACTGCAAATTATCAGTTAATTGTCCTAAATCCCCAAAGTCATACTTTGTTCATGCCCCACTGTGCCCTCACTTTCCATCACTAAGAAGCAGGCATGCCTCTGTCTTGCAGTGCTCTTAAATTCCGGGCTTAATTTTCCTTAATTATTTTCAGTTTCACACTCCAGTCCACACCCTTATGGGTTGCAGTGTACTCTGACAGCCCTCCCCACTTCTCAGTACTTCAACTACAGGTGCAGTGCTCTGATCCCACTCTCAGAGCAAGCTGTGTGTCTTGCCTGTCTACAGACCAGACTTACCTCACTTGTGGGTCATTACCACACTGGTTCTTGGTCAAACACTTACAGAAACAACTTTGCCCTGGGTTGTAAAACTGGTGTGTTGATTTCAAAATTACCTCTCTTCTTCAAGGATTATTCTGATTCGCATGTTAAAGGTTCTGTTGGTTCTCCTCAGAGATGTGTCCTTTATTTGCCTTTAATACCAAGGAAAACTGGTAACTGAGCTTTTTCCTTTTAGCCAGCAATGTAATGTTGCATTATATAGGATCTCGGTGCTGTGAATGGAAAGACTGAGATAAGTGCTGCCTATTTAAACAGTAATCCAGGCATGACAGCTTGCATTCATGTGGTGTGTTTTCATCCAGAATGAATCAAAAGTGTTTTGCAAACTGAGGTTCTGAGATGCGTTTTATCTATGGTAGTTTAATTTCATTGACTTCAGCAGTGAGAGGAGAGGACAATTTGTTCCTATTAATCAGTCACGTGGCTTGTAAGGGGCCTCTGGAGGTCTCTAGTCCAACCTCCTGCTCAGAGCAGGTCTGGTCACAGCAGGTTGTTTGGGGCTGTGTACACTATACAGTAAACCCACACTTACAAACTGTAAACATACCAAAAGTGTTTGGGGGATAAGTATTTCCCTGAAATTGCAAGGCATTATAGTTATTCGTTGCCCATTTAGTATTACCTCTGATAATTTTACGAAAAACATTTAGATCTTCAGCAATTACAAAATGCCTTGCATCTCTAAGAGGACTGTTGCAAAAAAAGCTGTTTTCTGGGCAATGTATGGTTCTTGTCTCAAGACTGAAAGAATCTCTGTGACAAGCTTTTCAGACAAAACCCATGTGTTGCCATGATTGGGGTCTCCTTCCCAGAAGTGCACAGATGCTAGATAAAGCATGACAAATCCACCAGCATAACACTCAACAGGCTGCTCAGTGGGTGTGAAACAGATGTGTAAGCTCTCGTACTTGGTAGATTTTATGTTACACTGCATTTAAACTCTGTAATTTAAACAATTTTCAAAACATCAAGCGAGAAGCTGCGGCAGTTTATGTTCAAATATTGTTTGTTTCTTCCTGGAGCAAAAAAGCTCTTTGAGCTTGTCACAGAGAGAGCTTTAAATATAATAAAAAGACAAGCATGTCAAGTCCCAACAGAGGAAGATTCATTTCCCAGATCCCTCTGGCAATGCAGGTACAAGATATGAAAGCAGACGGGCATAATGACATTTGCCTCATCATGAACCAGGCTGCGGGGAAGCTGGTTTCACTCTTCTGTATGTGTTACATGCAGCTGAAGCATAGGTAATGCAATCACGGCTGTCAGATTAATGCAAAGGTATCGATTGTCGAGGGGACAATGTAATAGTGAAGTTGGTGGGTACATTAAAAAACACCCACCTAAATTTAATTTACCTGTGGGATTGCATCTGTTCCTTCTCATCTTTTTGCCTCTGATTAGCAAAAGAAATCATGTCCCTTCTTCTATCAAAGGTCTTGCAGGAACTTTGGGGAGGTTGGGTCATTGCCTAGGGCCTTGGGCTTGTACTGCCAGTTTTCACTGAGCTAAAGAAAACACCCACAAATCTACCAGGGCCCTGTGGGTGACTACAGACATCGTTTCGTCTCCTTATTTCAATGGGGAGGTCAGTTCCGACAGCGAGCCCAAACAGCTCAGTACTGGCAGCGAAGCCAGAGCAGCGCAGGTGCGGGCGGGCCGCGGCANTGCCTCGGGAATGGCTGGGACGGGAAAGGGAAGGGGGCCATGATGTGGCGCTCTGCCACATCAACTGCCTCTCTTGATGCGGTCTTCTGTGCCATGGTGGAAGTCTTCTGTTGGTAGTTATTGAACAGCCCTGGTGTTTCGGCAGAAGGAAAAAAATGTGGAATTAATGGGTAAGTGTGTTTATACGGGAGGCAGGTGGGGGCACGAAGAAAACGACAAGAGGGAGTCCATCCCAGACTGGGATTGTTCAGCCTGGAAAAGAGAAGCCTTCAGGGTGACCTAATTGCGGCCTTCTAGTAACTGAAGGGGGTCTAGGGGAAAGATGGAGAGGGACTTTTTAAAAGAGCGTGTAGTGTCAGGGCAAGGGGGGATG
Source organism: Platysteira castanea (assembly GCA_013397175.1). Taxonomy (NCBI): domain Eukaryota; kingdom Metazoa; phylum Chordata; class Aves; order Passeriformes; genus Platysteira; species Platysteira castanea. The sequence goes on from VYXC01003453.1 coordinate 218,315, forward strand.
GATTCAAACTGAGAGTAGGTTTAGGTCAGATATTACGAAAAAATTGTTTACTGTGAGGGTGGTGAGGCACTGGCACAGGTTGCCCAGAGAAGTTGTGAATGCCTCATCCCTGAAAGTGTTAAAAAGGTCAGGTTGGATGGAGCTCTGAGCAACCTGGTCTAGTGAAAGTTGTCCCTGTCCATAGCGGGGAGGTTGGAACTAGACGATGTTTAAGATCTCTTCCAACCCAACCCATTCTGTGATTCTATGTGTCCATATGGACATCTTTGGGTGGTACCAGAAGGTGTTTCAAATGTTGCTTAATGTGGTTTTTTCTTCTTTTCCATGTCTCAAAAGACATTTGAAGCTAAAATTCATCACCTGGAGACCAGGCTTAGCCGAAAGCCCCGTGAAGGGACCGCTGAACTGGAATACTTTGTGCGCTGTGAAGTCCACAGCTCTGACCTCAATACTTTCATTAGCTCCATCAAGAGGGTAGCAGAAGATGTGAGGACCACTAAGGAAGACAAATGTAAGGAACTTACAAGTATTTTCACTTGTGCAGACAGGCTGAGCTCTCCCTGTAGAAACAGGGTGGAGATTTTTTATTCCCAGGGAAGGGAAAGGGCTGCTCTATGCTGCATTTGAGCAAACCAGAAAGGACTGCCTCTGGAACACCTGAATCCTGAAAATAATTTCTGTCCTTGTCCTTTTCTCAATAGACTCCATTGTTCATAGCCCATTCTTCTGGTAACATTGAAAAAATAGAAATAGGAGATTGAATTTCATGCTTTGCTCACACCTCTCCTAATGAGCTCTCTATCCCTACTCCAGCATTTTATATTATAAATGCAAAGTAGTTTCCTACCTACGTGTCAGGACCTCTGTGCAGATTCCAGCACTAATCTACAAGTTATTTCCCGTGCCATCCTGTTCTGAAGATGGGATGATTATTGTAAAATATCCCTAGAGATCCCTAGAGATCTATGCCCAGCAGGACCTCTGGGTGTTTTTTTAATGTGAATCTTTCAGTAAAATCTAATTTTCATCTTCTTTGATTTTGTTACAAAATACTCTGCTGAGAGATGGGCAAGGAAGTCAGGAAATGCAGATCATGGCATTAGACATGACTCTAGGACAAGAGCATTGAGATTGTGAAACTACTGCCTGGAAGTAGCTGTGCCACACGCTGTTGTTGTATGTGTGCATTTCATACACCAGATCAGGTGTATCTTATTCAGCCTCACAGCCCCTCCTCATTAGGGGATCTTCACTTCCACAGACAGACTGTCACTTTCTCTCTCCCCACAGTTCACTGGTTTCCCAGAAAAATCTGTGAATTGGACAAGTGCCACCATTTGGTCACCAAGTTTGACCCTGACTTGGATCTGGATCACCCGGTGAGTCAGTCTGTGTGTGCACCCCCTCACACTGAACTCCTGAGATGTCCCACACAAGCAGGGAGCTAAGAACACCTATTAGTGCAGCTGATCAGGGACCTGGAGTGTGGAACTTGAGAGACGTCTCTCCAGCCAGTGATGAGCTTTCTTGGGTGAGAAATTTTAGTAACTGATTAAAAGTCCTGTCTCTGTTCCTATTTGTCACCACAGGGCTACTCTGACCAAGTATATCGCCAGAGAAGGAAATCAATAGCAGAGATTGCTTTTCACTACAAGCAGTAAGTCTCCTTCCTAACATCCATGCAGGGACAATGACATGTCAATGAACCTATTGGGAAGTCATTGTGCTACCTGTATGGCACTTCTCTTGCTTCATGTTTTGTCTCTCCATTCAGCTTTTCCAGCTCCTTTTTTGTCTCTCTTCTCTCTTTGCATTCCAGCCTCTCTTTAATTAAAAAAATCTTTTGTCATTAATTCATACATTGGTAAAGATATAGTAAGAATAAACCTCCTGCATAACAAAAGCCAGATAGAAATCCACCAGGCCTCAAACTTGGTTTGGTAATGTAGCATCTCTTTTAGAATGGCATCTACTTTTGACTTCAGTGTTTCAAGTGTTTCAGTGTTTCTAGTTTTGACTTTCAGTTTTCATTACTGAAAGAGCTACCCCATGCCCAGAAAATTTGTTCCAAGGCTTCATTATCCTCACTGTGAAAAAATGCAGGTTTTATTTCTAAGCTGGAGCTCAATAGCTTTAGCTTTTACCCAATGGATCATACAGGCCTTTCATCTGCTAGATAAAATACTGCTATCAGTTCTTTTTTTTGCTGTGAGGGTATTTATAGGCTAAATGATCTGTCTCCTAACTCTGTCTACTAAATTAAATAGATTCTGGTAATGTTCTCGTCATTGTCTTATATAGATTTAAGACTATGTCTTGTACTCCTACTTAATGCTTCTATTCTGATATGTGCAGTGATAGCACACAGCCTGTTCACTACAAGATCAAACAGAGCTCTAATACTCAGTTAGGTTTGTAAAATATTCTCTAGATCCTATTCAGTGACACTGCCTTTCACCATAGTGCTCTCTCGCTCTGAGCAGGACTGTAAGTGCTGAAAGACTACAGAAATTATGTGGGTCACCTTCTTGAGCTGCCCCTGCAACTGGTGTGATCCCAGCAAGGGTTTCTGCTGTTGGTTTTCATGTACTTTGCCAGTTTGAAGCCCCGAATATGGTCACTGATGTTTTTATCCTGTACAAATAGTAAGTGCACAAAAAGTCACGGTGCCAGAGGAAGAGTCCCAAGTGACACAGGGATAAATACTGTCCTAAGATGAGGCACCAATTCAAGATGTCTCCTCTAACATCTTACATGCAGATTAGCATTTATGAGCCACTGTGTTGCATCCCTTCAGGCATCCCTTCAGGAACTGTACTTCAGAATATATATCTCATTTGTCCAAATACAGAAGAGAAATATTTAGGAAATAGAGTTGCTAACTATGATGAAAAAAAGCAAAATTGTCAGTCTTCTTTCATCAATGCCCATTTATATCAATGCTGAGATTTTCTTCTCCTGCTGTCCTTAATCTTACTGACAATACATTTTTCTGCAGTTCAAATGCCTTTAGTTTTCCTTATTAGCTGCTTCTATTTCCCCGCCACTGGTTCATTCTTGGAGCCATCAGCTGCCTGAAGTTCAGACACATGAAATGAATTCATTTTCACAGTTTCAATTTTTCCAGTGTAAACCACTTTTTTTTTTTCTGGTTAATATTACACCTGCTAAACTCTTGCTCATCCCTTGTTCATTTATAATCTCTGACTAGACTTATACTTTTCTTTGCATCTATGTATTTGTTGCACCTGTACAAATGACCCAGTATGAAGGCTTTGTCTTTCCTGTCACACCCTTGTTTGGATTTCAAAGAAGATTGATGAACATCATGCAGAGCTTCTCCAGAGTGCTTCCCTGGCTGGGGCTCTGCTCAATAATGGTGCCTTTGCCTTGCAGNCGCAGAGCTTCTCCAAAGTGCTTCCTCCTTAGAGGGAAGAGGAGCCTGGCTGGGGCTCTGCTCAGTAATGGTGCCTTTGCCTTGCAGTGGGGACCCGATCCCTCATGTGGAGTACACGGCAGAGGAGACAGCTACCTGGTGAGTGCTGATTTCATAATTGGTGCTGATTTCATTATTACTGCTTCACCACTAGAAGCTGGGAATCAAACCCCAAACATTCAGGGCATGACCTCTTGAAAAATGTATCAGGCGTGCAAGCATCCTACTTAATGGCTTGTTAAAAAAACACATTCACACTGCAGCCCCAGGAGTTTCCTCCGAAGGTCCCTCCCCAGAGAGCAAGGTAGATAATTTGGAGTCTCACTTCTCTAAGGGTCCTGACTTAGTAGCAGCCTCCAAACAAAGAGCAGTTGTCATAGCTGCAGGAAGAAGTATGAGGCCCATGGTGAGTATCTGTGTGACACCTCACGGGCCTCACTTGGGAAAACACTCCCTTTGAACATGATTTTTTCCAGGACTGTTGCTGCAGGAGTGTTTCTGAAAACAAGGCCAGCTCATATGAGCTGAGTGCACAGGCTTCTCAATAACGTCATCTGGTTCTATTGACTGTCTTCACAGTGCAGCTTCAGGAGTCAACCTACTGGGAATATTTTAATTCCAGTTAATACCTTTTATACAGTCTTCTGACCTTCAAGTCAGAAATAGGTCTGCACAGACACAGCTGCTGCCTCTGCAGGTTCATTTGAATGTATGTCTGTATGTTTACATACCAATGTGCAGAGACATAGACTTAGGTGGAGAAAGGCAAGAGGACACGGAACCTAAAGACTTGAGTCTCTGATAGTGCACAGCCAGAGAACAGGAGAGGACTAGACACATTAACCACTGAATGTCTGCCACCTCTCCTCCTGAAGGAAGGAGGTGTACAGCACCCTGAAGAGCTTGTACCCCACCCATGCCTGCAAGGAGTACCTTGAAGCTTTCAGTCTGCTGGAGAAATTCTGTGGCTACAGTGAGAACAACATCCCTCAGCTAGAGGAGGTTTCCCGCTTCCTGAAAGGTGGGTACGAGCCTGGGGGCCCAGGTTCAGGGTCTGCCGGTGGGGGCAGCTACAGATGGGAAGCCTGAACCCAAAAGGAGTAGTGTGTGAGCTGAAATTTGGGAGGACAGCTGGTGGCTTGTGCGTTGCCCACAGAGGATAGAAGTAGAGCCCAAGTGGTGGGGACTGCAGCTAAGCACAGCGGGCTGCCACTGAAGAGCAAGCCCGTAGTCAAACGGTCCCACTGAGCACCTAAAGAGCAGGCGTTGTTCCCTAGTAGGAGCAGATAGATTAGGCCTGGCCTAGCCGTAGCCCTTCAGCTTCCAGTGCTGGGAGCAGCGGCACAGCCCGTGGGCCGTGCCCCTCGCACAGACGGTGTGTGCCGTTTCAGAGAGGACCGGCTTCCAGCTCCGGCCGGTGGCCGGCCTGCTGTCGGCACGGGACTTCCTGGCCAGCCTGGCCTTCCGCGTCTTCCAGTGCACACAGTACATCCGCCACGCGTCCTCACCCATGCACTCCCCCGAGCCGTGAGTATCACCCGGCCCCGTGGCCTCCCTGCCCGGAGTGTCCCGCCCGGCTAGCAATTACCCTTTCTCCCCAACAGACACACTCTGTCTGCTGCTGACTGTGTTTTCCTCCTTTCCCCCCTCCCGTCGGCAGGGATTGCTGTCACGAGCTGCTGGGGCACGTCCCGATGCTGGCTGATAAGACATTTGCACAGTTCTCTCAGGTAAGGTGGTTATCCACTTTCTCCCCCTTGAGAGGTCGGAATCCAAACCCCAGTGTTGTCACCTAAACCTTTCTTGCTCCTATTAACCATGATGTTCCAAAGTTTTAGTGATGGACCAAGACTCTAATACTGACCCTGCAACAAAATGGATTTAGTCTGAGCACAAAGTCCCAGCAGATGCCTGGCACTGCAGGACAGCAATATCTGTGGTCTCGAGGCAATAAAACAGAGCAATCCACGTGCAAGGCCCTCAGACCAAACCCATCCTGATGTTTTCCCCTTCCCTTCTCATCCTAGGACATTGGGCTGGCGTCTCTGGGAGCAACTGATGAAGAAATTGAGAAACTAGCAACAGTAAGTTTTCCTCCTGGTTGGATGGGCAGCACAAACCCTCCAGCAGCGCTTCTGTGGTATCGAGGGGACTGGTCCAGCCTGGTATTCCAAGACTGGCAGGCTCAGAGCTGCCACCCAAGCTGCCCTAGCCCTGCTCTTTTCAGGATAACTGTACAGAGCAGAGATCAGTTAAACAGCAGAGCTTGCTTGTACATTAACCCACTTTTCTCGGGCACCAGTAGTATCATCAAGCATCGTATTTCCAACAGCAGCCCTGCTGGGACTCCCTGGGATGGGATTAAATGACATCCGCTTCCTTTGTCTCTCCCTCAGCAAGGTGACCCGTCCTGCTCCAAGGACACCAAACAGCAGCATCTTACAGCAACTGGGTGCAGAGGGAACAAGCCCAGGGACACAGACTCTGTCTGTCCTGGTGCAGCAGCAACTTAGTTTAGTACTTTTCTCTGAAAGCAGAGTGTGGAGAGGGGACAAGGAGGCAGGTGCCTGTTCCTTTAAACAACCCCAGACCCTGGCCGTGATGCAAGGGCTCAGAAGTGACAGGGAGATGAAGATGAGGAGCTGTGTCCCCCAGGAGTTTTTCTTTTTCTTTCCACAGCTTTACTGGTTTACAGTGGAGTTTGGGCTCTGCAGACAGAATGGAATAGTCAAAGCCTACGGAGCCGGGCTCCTCTCTTCCTATGGGGAGCTCATAGTAAGTCCCAGCATAACTTGCCTCTGCTCTAGATCCTGTAAAGAAAAACACCTTCTGCTTCTGCACAATGACTTTCCTCAATCTGTTCTCCACCTTTGCCTACCCCACATGTGTACTCCAATCCCCTGAGTTTCATGCTGGAATTTTTCTGCTGTGTTTGTAGCACTCCTTGTCAGACGAACCAGAGGTGCGGGACTTCGACCCTGATGCTGCAGCTGTTCAGCCCTACCAGGACCAGAACTACCAGCCTGTTTATTTTGTGTCTGAGAGCTTCAGTGATGCCAAAAATAAGTTGAGGTAGGACTGGGAAGTGAAAAAGACCCAAACAGAAGGAAATTAAAATGTTGTATATTGAAACAGGGCTTGACATAATGGCTGCTTTGAGTTCAGGTTCTCGGAAATGCTCTGAAAATTTTGATCAGGTCTTTCGAAGTAGAGTAGTTCTCCAGTTCCTACAGAGAACATGCTTGACATGAATGGATTTGTCCAGGGGAAAAAATGAACTTTTGCCTCCTAGGCTGGTTAACATGGGTTAGTGGACCCCAGACACTATCCCACCGGGATAACTGGGTTTCCCAATCCCATGAGACTGCAAACAGGATGGTAAGGGGCAGCTCTACCCACAGACATCTGTTCAGAAGAGCATTTTCTTGGTCATACCCAGAACTGCCCAGAGGAGGAAAGCTCAGTCCTTGGATTGCTTTGGTTGACAGAGGAAAACTTTGCCTATACCATTTTTATCTTTGCTTAGGAAAGAGACAGGATGGGGTGAACATGACGTACATGACTTTACAGTTCCTGCAAGAGGGGTATTTAATATAAATAATGTGGTGAGGACTGCTATATTTCAACTTCTGCTTTTATTACCCTCACTTGCACTGTTCATACAACCTGGAGTCCAGCTGCTCAAATGCAAGCACCCGGGGAGCCTGTCCTCACACACACACTAGGCAGCTTTAGAAAACTCCAACTGCTGCCTAATGAGTCATTTCCTCGCATTTAAAAAGGGAAAATACACCACATACACAGCCAAGATTAGGCTAGAGGGTCTTGACTGTGACAAGCACTGTAAATGATCCTCTTTAAAGAGCTCAGAGACCACACAGAAGCTACTCTATGAGGTGAAAACATTAAAGCATCGTGTCTTTTCCATTACTGGCAGCTGCCACCACGGGCCTGACTACCAGTGTTATGCCTCGAGAAAAGCCTCTTTTCTCAGAAAGGACACACTCCCCCTGTGCCCTTCCAAGCAGCCATGCCGAATCTATATGCTTCAAAAGGTGTCAAGTGAGCACACCCCCTTTGGAAGGCAGGTTTCTAGCCATTAGCAGCTGTGCTATGAGCCGTCGCTGTGGCTGATGGCATTAACAAGAGAGGTGACCTGGACCTTGCCTGGTAGAACTGAGAGGAGCCACATCTTTTAGGAGGAGGACAATGTGAGTATGCAGAAACCCCCTTCGTTTGCAATTTTTTTTGTTGTTTTCCTGCAATGGCACGGCAGCTCCCTGCCAGCACAAGCCTGCGCCTTGGACAGTGTTTCCCCTTGGCCCTCTGTGCTGTGTTTCGCCCCAGATCCCTCCAATTCCGGCCTCGGCATGAAGTACCATCTGTCTCCATGTGGGAAAGGGCTGCGCTTCCCCGAGCCCCGCGCCAGAGCAGACCCGCGGTAGCCACAAGAGGGTAGCCTAAGCTAAGCAACTCAGGAGCGAAAGGGTGAAGCCTCAGCAGAGGCGAGGAGCACGCCCGTTGTCGGCGCTGTTTGTCCCCTCATGTTCCCAAGCCTTTCCAGCATGAGACTGCGGCCATAAGTACCTAAATGTAGATTTTCAGCTCCATATTCACACCGCCCCCAAATGAAAAACCCTACCCTGTCAAGTATACAAATCTTAGTGCGGGAAGTGAATTTGGGCAGCTTTGGGGAAACCCTACCCGTGATTTGCTTTCACTTGACCACATACTTCTCCATTAGAAAAGCAGCAACAAGGTCTTGCTCTTGAGAGATACCAGGTAAAGTCTCTCATCACTGAGATCCAGGCTGCATTTGGCTTTGGGTGCAGCACTGCAGCTTTGCTCAAGCACAAGGCTCTGGTGACGTTATTCTCATCCCTTAGCTCAGGTCTGAGCCACTGCCTGTCAAGTCTATCCTTAACATGCCACACATCTAGTTTCCCCCCTCCCCAAGCAGAGATTAGTCAATAAATGCATGTCAGAAAGGATTTAGTAATATAATACGATAATACCCCAGGCTTTCCCTGCAATTAGCTTCTAAATCTCCCTGGCACTTTTTGAAAAAGGAATTGCAGCAGTGGATGTCTGGCAATGGCCGTGGAGGTGACCAGTTTGATGTACCCTCCGGTTTGGTACAGCCCACAAAAAGCCAGTCAAACTCATGGTTTTCCTTGATGAACAGAAGCGATCTCAACTACTGCTATGACCCTGTGGTGCTGGAAAGGTGGAAACTCTGCCTAAAGGAGACATTATCCTGTTGTGATTTTCCTCGGTAAATGGAGATGGGTAGGAGGGAGCCTCAGGACTCATGTCTCATACCCAGCCTTCTGCACCCTTCCCTTGCAGGAGCTATGCAGCGCACATCAAGCGGCCCTTCTCGGTGAAATACGAGCCCTACACCCACAGCATCGAGCTCCTGGACAGCCCTCAGATGATCTGTCACTCCCTGGAGAGCGTAAGGGATGAGCTTCACTCGCTGATTAACGCGCTCAATGTTATCAGTTAATACAAGAACTGAGCGATTTCCGTCCCCTCTCCCCTCTCAGCCCCCGACGTGCCCGCTCTGCCCTCACCTAGTTCCCAGCTGGTAATTCCTACCTGTCTTCTCCAAACGTTGGCACTGCTGCCTGCCACCATGCGACCCCAACAGCTTTCCACTTTTGTATGTAGGGCCAGCTCGGAGGAGGGCAGCAGGATGCACCCGAGGCCTGCTGGCTTTTTGGGTAGCTTTTCTATTGACTGCTACAGGAGGCTTAGCAGAGACAAAAAGCATGGCCAAGCTAAAAAGTTGAAGTCAAGAGCTGTATGCTAGGCTCCTGGGTGCAAGGAAGAGGAGAAAATCTACTTTATTTAAAAAGAAAAAAAAAATAAGAGAGGATTTTTTAAAATTGCAATTTGAGAGAAAAATTTAATCTACCTTTTTTTTATCTCCAAAGGAACCCTTACAGCAACTTCATGAGTCTTGTTCTTAGTTATTCTAATATCACTATCACCTGATGTGGCTCAGGTGTGTGACTTATGCTATTGCTGGCCATTTCTGAGGAAGGTAAACATCTGGTTTGGATGCTCAAACCCAGTTTCATGCAGTTTTCAGTGTGGATATTAATGGCTTGATCTGACCCAAAGCTCTCAGTTTTCCTCCCCCTGCTTTTGCCCTTCTTATCTTCTTGCAGGCTGTCTCATAACTTAGCGGTTTGCTCAGAAGTTTGGCCCAAGGTTATGCAGCTGTGCAGTATCAGAGCTGGGCTCGGGATGTGTGGAGGCTGCTAAACAGCTGTGGGGGACAGCGAAGGGGAGAATTACACAGAGTTGTTTGCATGATCACTTATAACATTTCTGTGTCGACTTTTGCCATCCTTATCCACGATATATGATTTTCATAATTTCCTCTTTAAAGAGCTGCAAGACTTGGCAGTGAAGTTTGGGCTATTAACATGGCTAACATTGTTCTCCAGTGTTACTTGTACTGTGGCTCGATCATAATAGTTTACAATCCATTACTCTTTATCCCATTTCAGACCTCCACATATATATGCTTAACCCCCAGTTCTCTCAAATTTTAACTCCTTAGCTACTGACAGCACTTAGTCTCCTGCCTTCTTCAATCTTTCTTTTCTGTTTCTTTTCTTATTTGACCCTTCCTCCTAAATTCCTCCTAAATTGCTTAAAAGGCCATTACTGAAAACAGCAGTTTGACACCAGGGCTAGCTGCTTTTCCTCAAGTTGTTCCTTCTTTTTGGATTTTCCTGTAAACTGAGAAGACTACTGAGTTCATTCAGTTATTGTCATTTTAGAGAACTTTTTCCAAAGCTGCAACTATGATTTCCCAATCTGGGTGGATCCAGATCATGAGCTGTAACTCTCAAGGCTCCCTAAAGAGCTGTAACAATTTTTCATTTTGGTTCTTCAGATATTACTATTAGATTAAATAGCTGGAGCAAACTATGCAAGACTAAGGCAGGCTAGGCCATATTTTAGCTATCTAGCCATGAAAATCTTACTGGTGACCTCAGTAAAACAGACTAAAACAAACAAAAAAGAAAACATACAGGCAAGATGTAATAATTAAGACTGTATAGTTAATGCGCGGGTGACCTTGTTAACAAGAGCAGTGCCACTTTACTGGTGTGAAGGTTACTGTTTCTCCTCTCCTTTGGTAGTGTCCAGCTTCAGGGTTGCTGCCCATGAGAGCAGCAAGGATGCCCCAAACCCTGCAGCAATGCCAGGCTGCTGATCAGGATTAGGCAGGGAATCTCTGTGGAGGCACTGAGATTTTCTGGTCTGCCCTCCAGAAACGTAAAGGTCTGAAGGTGATCATCTCTAGGTCTCCAAAGCACTTCACTGTCATTATCTGCCTTGTTAAATATCTAAAATTCATGAAATCTGTAAAAAGACTGAACTTATGGAGTGAAAAGGCAATTTAGAAATCCTTGCAACTGCAGGAGACCTCAACTCCTCTGCCTTGCCTTGGGGTTTGCATTGCTGCTCCCTGACTCTGTCAGCTGCTGCTTTTTTGAGGAGCTGTAGTAAAATCTGCTGTCCTGCAAAAATAGAAAATAAGCAAAACGTGCAGCGCAACCCGGCACCATAAGTATGCAAGCACACAAAGAGCTGTGCTGCAGCCGGGGGAAGGTGAGCACCAGGGGGGCTGCACCCCCTTGCTTTTGGGACCTGAGGCTGAGCCGGGGCGGGCTCTGAGTGTGAGGGCTCAGGCTGCTCAGGCGCCAGAGGTGCCTCTTTGGGCCACTTTCGGTGTCTCTGTTCTTGACAAATTCGTGACAGATTCCAGAATTTTTTGGCCCCTTAGGGGGACATCTGAGAAACATGAACCCGTTTGTATTTACTATTGCCCTCACCTATTTAATATCTTAGAGGATTTATTCTATTAGTAACTTATGAGGTCCCTGTTCATTTAGTCTCTAAGGCTTGTTCCTTTTTATCTGCTTCCAAACACATTACTTGGCTCCTTGTTTCATAAGCCATATATGAATTGGATCCTTGCTTTCTCATTTCATCCATTTTTCTCATCTTAATTCTTGAACCAGAGCATTGTTTTCTTCTTTATCTTGCCATAATATTTAGGTTCTTAGACATAGGGCCACTAAAGGACAGGCTATCCAAACAAAATTTGGTAGAGCTGTAAACCAATCCCTAATCTATCACTGCTTTTAAAGCTACTGATAGCGAGGTTTCAGACCATTATTTTAGATATTGTCCTACAATTTTCTATTATTAATAATCCAACTCATTTCTTTCTAGCCGTCTGGGTGATTGCAGGTGGTAGGGTATATACAGTCCTTGCTCAATCCCCTATTATTCTAGCTATTAAGACTAGAATCCTTCACTTACAAGCTCCCCCTTCCCACCCCTCCCTGCTGTTCATCTTATCCTGTCTCAGGTGCTGTTCCACACCTATGAACAATTTTCTGTAACAGCATCGTTACAGTTCCAGCAGTTGTATTCCTTTCAGGTGGAAGAACCTCAGCCTGCCCAGGAAAGGCATCTATTGTGGCAAAGAGATACTGATACCCTCCTTTAGTTTGTGACAGTTTATCAGGGTGATCTCTTTGCACTGTTTGTCACCAGTTTGGTTTAACCAATGCAGTGGAGGTGGCAGCTTTCTTTTAGTAATCCACTTTTGCATCTTTGCACACCTTAGGCAATTTTTATTTATGTCCTCTGTTTCTTGCTTCATTTGAGGCCAAATATAAACTCTTTGCACTCTTTTCAGAGTACCCTACACTTCTTTATGTAGCTCATTATGACAGTCTAAGATAACTTGCTCTCATTCAACCAGCTGCAGTATCCACCCCACCTTCTTTTTTTAGCTGACACCTGGTTGGGGCTGCAGTAAACAAAGTCTGAGTTAATTTATCTACTTGCTTACTAAATTATTTCTCAGTATTGCTGCAGTCTTCACATTACTTTAACATCCTTTACATATATTTTATTCCCACTTTCCCTCTAAGCTTGTAAAATAGAACTCCTGATTTCTTCATAGGTGTCCCATTATGTGCTTGCCATTGCTTTTCTCCCCATCATGCACCTGATATTTTCTTCTATTGCCAGATAGTAGCTATCTGTAGAGAGAGGTTGTGTAGAGGGGTTTGTCTTCTACTGACAGCCTGTAGGCCCCTTGGCATGATCCTTTCTCTAGCTTGCCCATAATTTGTTCCCTCATTCCAGTGTCCTGGGTTATTTTTCCTCTTTGTGCAAATGTAGCACTCCCATGAGTGTGCAGTACCTTTGGTTCATTCCTGGTTTCCCGTACAAGGATGTCCCCATTAATACCCATTTCTTCCCTCTGTGAGTAAGAGCAGGGTGTGAGCAGACTGGGGTACACATGCACTACTGAGGGGAAAAGCCTTGAACTCCATCACAGCCCAGACTGCCTCTAACCAGGTTTTCTCATGGACAGGGAAATTTTGGTCCAGCTGCTGGAGAGGACTCATATGCTACTGGTATCCATTTTCCTCCTATTTCTCTGTAACAGCACTGCTCCCACAGTATCAGCTCATGTTGAAGTTCTTGTTATGAATCATTTTCCTTTAACTGGAAATTTTAGTGAAGAAGCTTTTCAAGAAGGTTCTTTCATGTCAGATAAAGCACTGTCTTGGTCTTTGCTCCAGCTCCCTCCCTGATTCTTTTCCTGTCATTTCCATAGCGCTCTCCTGCTATTAGCAAAGATGGATATGCTGCCATAAGATACTAGCACAGCTATAGATATGCTGCCATAAGAAATTAAATTCTCCCAGCACTCTTCAGAGTTGGAATTGATTAGTGGGAGTCTTTATTTCACAGAAAGCTTAACCTTCCTAGCATTTATCCATTGTCTTGTTTCACCAGTTTCAGAGTCCAGGCATTTAACTTGAGGTTGTTTTAAGTGTGCCATATTCAAGTTGACATTAAATCCCATTTGATCCACTAATTTTAAAACTCAGCTACATCTCTCTTGTACCTCTTCTTCTGTAGCTGCAGTTCCCCAAATATCAACACATAAGGCGATCTCTTTTCTTTGTCCCCCGCACACATCATTCAAACACTTGGCTCACACAAGCATGTGCAGCAGGGCAGGTGCTCGGCCCTGTGGGATGCAAGTAAAGGTATATTGTTTGTCTCTTAATGTGAAAGCAACTCTGTCAATTGCTTCTCCCCCTGCATTTTGCCAGATGGAAGCTTGGTGTGAATCGTGGGGGTGCATTTGTGCCACTACCTCTCCTAATTCATCCGCTGTCCAAGGAGCCTGACTCAGCCTCAGGGCTGCCAGGGACCACAGAGATACCTGTGCTCCACTGGGAGTGGGTGGATGGTACATGGTATCAGGTCCTGCTGCTCATGTCCACGACATTCAAGCAGCTCCCTATCAGTTTATTAAAGACTCTCCATCTTCCTCGAGCCTATGGACTGGTAGTGATTGTGCCAATTGGATCCTCGTTTTACCACCCTGCTGGGCAATTCGATTAAATGCCCATGGTGGCAAGATTAAAGGTTTATCGAGGAGGTGCCCAACATCCAAAGGATAAAAGCTGGTGGAGCACACACTAATCAATTTACCACTTAATCCCCATTTAATTCTAAATATAAGCAGTTTCTCTACTGTTGTGCTTCGTTTCAGTGGCTTCACATCTGCAGCTACCTGCCTTGGGGTTGGTTTTTTTTCATTTTAACAGCTGCAGCAGTTTGATCTGCCATACCAATCTACCCTGGGATAGCACTTGGAGTCTTTGTGGGATAGGCTGCTATTCTCAACTTCTCTTTCTTTTCCCATTTGCCCATATCATCCTTGAAATCATCTTCCTGTGATGGCTCCCGATCCAGTTCTCTATACCATTTTCTGGAACTCCAGCAGTTATTTTTAATTTTTGCATCCCAATCTGCTTTTGCAAGTGTCTAATTTTAGCTTTGCATTTACTATGATCAGGTCCCTTTTGAGCTCTCCCTTGCTCCAGGGCGAATCACTGCACTGTATATGTTAATCACTCTCCTTACTTATGTAGTTTTTCAGTCTCTGTTTCTAAATTCATCTGATTCTCTAATTGCCATTGCACATTCTTATTGCCTTTTTGGGCCACTAGATGGTATTCCTTTTCTAAAGACAAACTTATTTCAAGTCACTGGATAGACCCTTTTAAAACACAATTTTCCCATTGAAGCAGCTCATGTTCTGATGTTGCCTTGGTATAGATTATTGCTGTTTCCCGTAACAGTCCCACTAATAGAGGCGGTGAATCCTTGAGTCTCTTTTCATCCACTCTCTTATATTGGGAAACATTTGGTCTCTATCACCCATCAGCTTCCTGTGGGCTGGAGAGGCGCCCACAGCCCCTGCTGTAATCTCTGATATTGTTGGGATTTCCTGCAGCCCTCCAGTATTCCTGGTTTTAGGCTTTTTCCTGAGTTGTCTTGGAATTTTCCCATGCTTTCAATTTTGTCTTAAGGTATCCCTCAAGTATTGTGCAGAAGGCTGGTTAGGTTTGTAGAGCTGCCTTGAACGAGATCATAGAATCATAGAATGGTTTGGGTTCCAACCCCCTGCCACAGGCAGGGAACCTTCCACTAGACCAGGTTACTCAGAGCTCCATACAGCTTGGCCTCGAGATCACTCAGAGAAAAAGACTTTGAGAATCCACCTAGTCACACCCTTCACCAAAAGATGTTATGAATTCCCTTTTCCTAACCATGGAGCAGATTTGTAGGATTATGTGGCTGCTTAGAGCTAAGCACGAGCTCATGTCCTTTGGGTGGGTCATGGGATCCTTCATACCATTCCCCCAGACCTCACCAAACGTGACTGCAAGTTCTATAAAAAGTGGCTGGGGAAAACCAAAGTGATGGGTCAGCCCAGGTTAAACCCTCCCCTGGATGGAGCATGGGCTGGCCAGGGAGGAGGAAAGGGGAAAAGCCTTCCTCAGAGCCAGGCCCCACCACCCCCTCCGGTGTGTGCCTGTCTCAGTGCCTCGCTGAGCGGTCTTGCTGTTGTCGCTGCTGCTGCTGCTGTGGGTGGATCTGTCTGTCTGTCTCTCTGTCTCTCTGTGTAAAGAAATACCAAACAGAAATATTTTTCATTTTGGAATTGTGCTGCTGCTCACATGATATTAAGAATAAAAAAATATATTTCTGGTCTAGCATCCTGAGTTTGACTCTCGCATCCTTCTGCTGTCCAGATTCAGGTCGGGGGCCTTGCCTGCAGGCAGTATGCAAAATCCAGCCTGAGTCATGTTATGGTGGAAGACCTGCAACTTGCGCTCGTGCAAAATGTTTATTTGGAGGTGGAAAATGCTTTGCAGATGAGATGATCTAAGCCTTTCTTTGGCAGGATATTACCAATTGCACAATTATGCACGAAACAGTAGTTGGGAGGTCTCTTTGAAACGGTAAAACACCAGAGGACTTACCTTCACTAAATACATTTTCTCCCTGCATTTCTCACTATTTCTGTGTCTGCTGCATCCAAGTGGATAGGGTACAGGATGCCTAGGAACTGGGATGCACGTCCAGAGACCAGAAGATATGCCCAATCACATAAGTGTTTCTTACTCCAGAGTTGTCCTCATGTTAAAGGAAACTAATTCCAGTCACTACTGCAAGCTTGGCTTTTACATGAAAGCCAGACCCCTTCTCTTGTTAAAATCCCTTCCAGAATCATGGACAGAGGTGGATTAATGTATTGCCAGCACAGATCTGGACCATGCATCCAGGCACCCCAGCACACTCTGAAAGGGAGTTTCCTAATTTAGGACTCCTAAGGATACCCTGTATCTTCACAGTGCTCGTTAAAGTGTTACAGCTGTAATGAATTCATCTTCATTACATGCTTGGGAGGTAGAGGAGTACTCTTGTCCCTGTAAAAAGCTGACAGATAAAAGGAGGCAGAGAATCAGAGACTCAGACCAGGCACAGAGCCGGAAAAGTAATTACATGCCTAAACAGCTTTGGGAAGAAGCGTCTAAGTGGCAGATCTGGGGCTTGAACCTCTGTCAGCCCCCTCAGGACCAACTCTTTCTTCTTGTGCTGTGGTGGTGGGGATCAGAAGAACTCAATTATTTACAAATCCTATAGCCGCAGGTATGCGCACACACACGCACCGCCTCCCCGGAGAGGGGAATTGATTCGGATAAGGCTGCGGCTGACCTGAGCTGTCATTCGTACTGCTAATCCAGCTCAAATCAGACTTGGCTTTTTCCCCAGGGACCCCAGTGGGTACTGCACTTTCCACTGCAAGGAATTTGTTTTCAGTTTTCTGACACTTGTTCGTTACAGTGTTTGGAAGAACGCTAAGTTTTCTAGGTGGGAAGGTGATCTTTTGGCATTTTTCTGGCACAGCTGAAAGCAGAAAGTATCTGAAATGCCTTCAAAACTGATCAGGAGGGAGTTTTTTGGTGGTGATTTTTTTTTTTCTTGTTTTGTTATGGTTTTGCTGTTGTTTTTAAATGAATAGAGAGGTTTGCAAAGATTAGGTAAGGAACTGAAAAACTGAACGTGTCTGCACCCCAGATGTGCTACTGTAGCCTTGCCCTCTCATTGTGCAGCTGGTGGGGCTGGCGGTGACAGGTCAATAAAACAAGGGCTTGGAGATTACATGTTTTTCAGTCTAGCAAGTGCTGTGCTCCAAATGGACGAGGATTTCTTCCTGTCTCTGTTAACCAACTCACTTTGAACATCTTCTATAAGGTGTGAATCACTCAGGGGCAGCTGTAGCACATGCACATGTTGACTTCTGCCCACAGCAAACCTCCCAAAACCCATGCACATCCCAACAGGGTCGAATGGGACCCACACAGACTCCTTGTGCATCCCCTGAACACTCTACTCCAGAGCTGTAGAGGGTTTGGGTCTCAATCTAAATTACCCCGAATCCAAAATACTCTCTCCAGCTCCAACCAGCCACTGTGTATGTGTTTCTGTATACGACGTTCAGAGATTTATCTTTAGTTACTTGGGATGAAGCAACTGCTTTTCAAACTCATGATACAAAGATTTGGATTAAACCTGAGCTACAGCAATGCAAAACTGAACAGGCTAAGCAGTGAACTCCAATCTCTGATGGATTCAAGGCCCAGCCTCATTGATTTTTCTGGAGGGATAATGATGGAAAATCCTTTTCTTTTTTTTTTACTCCTGACATGAGTTCTACTTGGTCTCCTTGTGATTATTTTTTCTGGGCACAGCAGGGTGAATTGATCTACAAAATATTTTCAGGGATGGTGGAGGATTAAGTATCTTGCAGATACTTCAATGCAACAGTTGTTACCCAGGACTGTGAGAGAAAAACAGGGTGGGGTAAGGGAGTTGTTCATTTTCCTTCCACTAAGGTCAGCCTTAAATAACTCTCCCACCTCCCTCGGAGGCTGAGACAAGATAATAAGACAAAAATGTCAGAGCAAAGCACGAGGCCCCTCTATTTACAGCAAAGGCCAAATCGCTAACCAACAGATCGGAGCTTGCTTTCTAAACACCGATAAGCGGCAACTTTGAATTAACAGCCCCGGTTCCTCTGCTGCTGTAAATCAGCCTGACCCCGACTGCCCGCAGCACCCCAGTGCCTCCCCCCAGCCAGGGGCTCTCCGGCAGGAGGAGGGGGCTGCAGCACTGGGCTTAACCCTCCCGGCCCCGGAGATCCCTGTGCCTGGCTCCAAACACCCCCGCCTTCTCCCCCTCCCCAGCCCCCTATCACTAACAAGCCTTATCAGCAGGATTTACACCTCCTTGTCTAGGAACCCATAGGAAAGCCTATGGACTAGTTACCGATGTGCATCCAAATCCTTAAAGTAGCTTTAAGTGCTCAAAACAATCCACTTACCCAGCGATAATTAATGGTATCAGAGCTGGGAGTTCCCGTTCCCTGGCAGGGGAGATCAGAACACTCTACAGTGGGGTCCAGCCGACCACAAGCAGGAAAAGGGGCAGCCCTTCTGCAAGTCTTTGGCACCTCCTGACCCCAGTGGAGCATCCTGGGAGTGAGGAATGACAGTGCCAGGAAGATGGATACATGGGAGCAACCATGGCTCATAAGATCAGTGGTGGGTTGGGGTTTTTTTCACTGCCAGATGCAGTGTTAGGAAAGGTGCTTTGGCACAGAGCTGTGCCAGTCAGCAAAACACTAAATGCCATGTGGATGATGCTGTAGGACTGAGGGGGGAGGAGGAAAAAAATCACAGCTCCTGTCTCAGGTCCCAACCCAGCTGAAGGAACCCGAAGTGCTAAAGCTTGAAGTACCCTGCAAAGGTGAAGGAGCAAGCAGCACCTCCAGAAGTCCTGGAGAAAAGTGGGGCTTTAGGTCAGTCTGCAGATGTCCAGCTGCAGAGACGGGCAGTGGCGAAAAACACAAAGTATGTGACACAATAATTTATTTTTAATCCATGAGACCACTTTACAGCTGGGATAAATCCAGTCTGAGCCTGCAAAAAACGTTCCTTTGTCTTTTGGCATTTCCCTCCTTACCTGCTTGCTGCCTCGGCTGCTTATAGCACCCAGTTACAGCACCCAGCACTTTTTGCTGTGTCTGCAGGTCTCTGGTGGCCTGCCTGTCCTTTCCAGCATCGAGACCAAGGATCAGGTCATCCTCTCCTCTGTTTTACCAAAGGCTTCTCCAGGCCCAAGCGGTACCTGTGATGCCGCCTGCTGTGGAAGCCACAGTGGTGGCACTATGAGACTTCAGTGCCTACAGTTTTGGACACTGGAGAAAACTCCCTGACGGACTCAATGGCTCCTCTCAGCTGTTTCCTGAGGACTGGGTCAAGATCCTCTCTGTTTGTTCTCATGGACTCGACAACACAAAGGACAGACATGGTATCAGTACTGAAAATGGGTATTTTTAGATTGGTGCTGATCAGGCTACTTTTCCAGTGCTTCTCCACTCAGTGAAGTTACTTGTTACTTTTGTTTCTCAGTACTTGTCCTCTGGCAGGGTGTCATCACCTCTTCTAATGTTTCTCCATCTCCACCAAGGATTACTTTTGGGCCATTAATAGCCACAGATTTAATCTTCTCCTCATTGATAAACAAACTAATTTGTTCTGCTGTGTCTGCTAATAGCTGTGTCTAGGAACTAATAACAGCTCTTAGGTGCTATTTTCTTCTTTACCTTCTTGAAAAATATGTGGCTGGTAATATTTTCATAGTGTTAAAAGGAGCATAGCTGTTTTTTCCATTTCTATTTATAACCTTGCATATGCTCTTCCCAAAGTGGATGGGAAAGATTTTGGGAGCTTTACTGTAGAGATCATTAAATTTGGTCTAGCTTACTTGGGTAGCTGCACTTGTGGAGAGGTTTGAGCCTGCAGAGGCCAGGGGGGCTTGAGGAAAGTGCAGCCAAAATAATTTGCAGATTCTGTGGTCCCTGGTGAGTTGCCAAAGGTCATCATTTCCCTTTGAGAGGCGTTATGCACTCAGGAGGGGTGGCCAGAGGGTTTGAGCTGCAGGAGGCTGTTCTCAGAGCTGCAGCACACCTGGGAACCTCCCTTCTTCTCTAATGAAAGCTACTGGCTCTTTGGAATTGCTCCCTAGAGCATCTTCTGCCAGTGAGCTGCATCTCCAGGGGTGTGCCCGTACCCACAGCCCTCTCTGCTCTTCACAGCTAACCCAGAGCTGACGGGAGCTGGTGGGTCAGACCTGGGTGGTTTCACTGGCCTTTGGGATAGCCCTGCTGTTTTGTAAACCTGTCCTTTGTGCTCTAAGCAGCAGGATAATGTCCCTGGCCTGGAAAAGCCCGGAGAATTGTGAAGTCCACAATCCAGCAGGAGCATCTCACTTGAGCCTGGTGGCCGGTGGGGCAATGGGGGTGGCTCACATGCCCTGCGGCCAGGCGGCCACCTGGATTAGTTTATGGAAGAATCTGAGATTACTTGTATCCCAGTGAGCAACCCCCTGCTCTGCTTGCACAATGCCCCCTTGGAAGCAAGGGCATCTCTCATTGTGTGACTCCAGATAAGCCAAAGCCTCACCCTTTGCTATAGCAGCCCCTTCTCTCCCCAAGGCCACGGACCTTTGCAGGCATCTTTGCAAGCATTCCCAGGATTAATCCCCCTCCTCAGTGCCAGGTTCACCTCCCTGCCCCTCGTCTCACACCAGTGCTACTGCACACGTGCTTGGACACATTAATGGGAGCAGAGCTGGTGGAATCCGCATGGAAACAGGGAGCACCAGGGATGCTGGTCACCCCCAAAACCTGCTCTTGGGAATGCAGACCCTTCAGGGTGACTGGGGCTGTGTTTCAGCAGGCTGCTGGCACAGCACAGATGAGCACTGAGGATATTTGCTTCACAAGCCACTGAATTCACCCCACGGGGAAGAGGAGCCTTGTGGTCACTGCTGTGTGCATCCCTGCTACTCCTCTGGGGCAACGCACAGGCAGGCATGGGAAGGACAGCGGCAGCCACCACAGGGCATCAGAGCAGTAAGGGGGATGTGGGTGGCATTTTGGGGTCCCTGAGTGCTGAGAACTCACTTGCCTCCAGCCCTGACCTTTGCTGTCACTAAAACTTGCACAAGCTTGTAATTTTTAACTAGTTCCCCTGTAGCGGACTTGTTATTCTTTCAGGACGGGGTTTGAAAATGCGAGACATCTACAGTAGTAAAGATTTTATTGTGCTGGCAGCGGACTGTAAAACTCGATTACATGACACCAGGGATTGCCTAAACCTTGTTCCCACTGATGCAACTGCTCAGGCTTGGGGGGGATGTGAGGAAGGGAGGTGGTTTTGAGTCACGTCTGGAGGTGCTTTAGCACGAAGGGCAGGAGCAGCCCACTCCCACCCAGCCGCTCCCACCCTTCAGCCAAGTGAGCCCAGTGTGGACCTGAGGATCTGGGGGGATCACAGGAGGCATGCATAGCTGAAACAATGGATGAGTGCTTGGCTCATCACTGCCTAATGGCATGAAAATCATGGGGAAGCCCAGCCTGGAAGGAGTAAGCAGAGATTCTTCTGTAGAAAAAGCTTTTCCATCTAGAAATGGGCTCCCCTGTTGGCCCCCTCTCTCAGTTCGCTGCTGACAGGGGAGTTTTCCCTCTAAGACAAAACTTTCCGCAGTTTGTATCCATTTTATATCCATTTATATGACTGCTAGCATTTTTCATATTCCAGAGGACCATTTATGGTAAGAAAATATGTTTTCCAATAAATAATCAAAGTGATCATATTTTGGAAGGGGAAAAAAATCATAGTAGGAAACTTCTGCAAAAAAAAAAATTGGCCTGTGCTGAACATTGAGCCAGCATGATATCTTTTTTCCTTCCAATAAATCTTCTGGCTTATTTCTGTACCCAAACTACAGTGAGCCAAGAGGAATTCCTGAACGCTCGGGTACAGTCAGCCCTTCCCCTGCTGCGGCATGCTGCAGGAATGCCATGAGCTTTTTGAAGCTACCTCCAGGATTTGGTTAGCCAAGAGTAGGAGAAGCAACAGGCTAAGAACATGGCACTTTCAAAGTAAAATAAAGCAGCTTTTTTTGCTACACCAGTGGTGTAAGCCTCAGGGAAAGGGAGAGTCCGGCAGGCAAGCTGCCTAGAAGGGAGACAATGGTGGATGGAGGAGCCTCCTCACAAAGTCCCTCTGTCAATAAAACATGAGTTCAGGCGAGCTCAGGTAACATTCAAAAGTGCAAGCAGGAAAGCCCTAAATGGCAAATCTCAGCATGTGGTTAACCTGGGGAGCACCCTGCTCAGGAGCCTTTCCAAGGCAATCACTTGACTGAGGTGCATTGAACCTCGAGCAGTGTGATGACTGCGGGCAAATGATTGCCAAGGGGATCTGGAGGGCAATTCTGCGGGTTGTCCTCTTTGTGTGAGATTCCAGGTGCAAGGTCCCTGCTGTGGAGGAAGCATGAGCCACACAAGACTTCTGCTCCTGGCTTTGGCAACCTGCTTCAGTTGGGGTAAAATGGCAGGTTTTACCCTTTGTAGCTGCTAATTCCCCATCTTTACCCAGTAGTAAGGTCTCAGTAAGTGAATTCCCTGAACTCCTATCTTGCTGAAACCTGAGCCCCTCTTCATGGGTATACCACTAGGTCATTCAAGTACATCCAGTACCTTTTTTGAGGGGAAGAGAGGCAGAGATAGTGTTACACATTGTGCAGAAATGCTATTAACTGTAGTTCAGCATCACAACTTGGATTTATTAGCAGGGGCTGAAAGACCTACATGGCAGGGGATGTAACTGATAACCTTGTCTTGCATCCGTTTGAGCAAATGGGTCCTGTCCCTGTGTGCTCATCAGAGATTTAGCGCTTCTCAGGAGCCTTTTTGCAATCACAGTCATTTAGCAAACATATGATACTTCACACTCAAAGCCACGACAGGGGCATATGGCACTTCCTACCTCCTAAATGTTGATGGATGGAATTGCTTTGACCATTCAAAGAATCAAAGGCCGGGTTCGAATCTCAAGGCATTGCGTTGATTTCGGTGAGCTTCCTTCCGATTTATCCTGTGTGTGGAGAATCAGGCTTATTCTTGCTCAAACAAGCAAGAGCGTTCGAGTAGATGAAAACGTCTCCTACTCTGTGGTGCTGAGCACTTGCAGTCTCAAAAGTTGGAGCAATGGGAAGTTTGAAGATGATCTCATCCCCAGCATCTAAAATGGGCCTTTTCAGGCAGAAAAAGAAATAAAAGGAGAAAAGAAAAAGAAAGTATGCTTTAAGCAGAAAAATGTACAAGCTCGCTATTGGTGGCAGAAAAATTGAGCACAAAGATGGTCAAAAATTGGATAATATTGTGAAAAATAGCAAAAGCTAGACCTGTTGCCAAAATCAGACCCATAAAAGCTAGTGGACCAGTCCTGACCCACCATCTCCTCTTAAAAGCAAACTTACCAGCCAGAATGGAGATAATCAGGTATCTCCTGGTTTTCACTGGGCTTTACCAGAAATGTTTCTTGGTGGTGAAGACACCATTTTGGACAGAGCCCCAGAGAGAAGAGCTGAGATACTCAGAGCTCCCAGCTGCAAATGGCAGAGACTGAGCCTTTACTCTGCTTAATCCCAAGTGGGAATTTGAAGGGGCAGGTGAAGGAGGGAACCTGCCTTTCAGTGGGAGAAGGGGAAAAGGCTTATTTTTTTTCACATACACAATTTCAAATGCTCTGACTCTGGTCCTGTGCTGAGCCAAAACGACCACCCAAGGTCTCCTGCAAAACGCAGATGCTATTCCTCCCCCTGCCCAAGCTGTGGACGCGTGTCTCTGGCTGTGCACCGCGTGGCCAGTGAGCCTCAGCACAATAATGTGTTTTCCTTCTCCTAACACCTGACAGTAGCATGATTTCACCAACCACTTGGTCCCATTGCTGCATACTTTCCAAGGCAATATAAATCAAACAGATTAACATGTTTGCTTTTAATTTTACATTTTAGAAACAGCTGTTGAACCACCTCAATGCCAACAGTGTCTAGTGCCAGCATTAGTGTCATTAGTAATCATTGCAGCTGTAATAGCACCATTATCTCTGCTAAAAGGGTCACTGATGGCTCAGGACAGAGCTTCGGGGAAGTGAAAAGATCGGACTAAATGAGATGGAAACTGCAAACAGTTGCTTCTGTCTTAACTTGCATAAAGACCTGCAGATGCTATGCAGAAGGAAATTAATTTGCACAAGTAGCAAAAATTTTGGCTACAGCGTCATCAAGGAGGTGGGGCTCGTGGTAGCTCTCGTGTCACTTGGGCTAATGTAAAGCATATAAATACAGGAAAGACAGGATGGGGACATTACTACCAACCATCTTCATCCTTCAGAGCAAATTTCTCTCCTCCTCTTGGTGCCATCTCTTGGGTAAGTCAGACTACCTCCCTTTCACCTTCTACCTGTTTCGCAGACCTGTCTTCTTAAGCTGATGTAGCAGGCAGTGACAAGCGTGGCTCATTGCTCCAAGAAAATGAGGCCTCCTCAGGTCTTTGAGAACATTATGCTGGTTTTGGGCCATCATCACACATTACAGCTCCTTCTGACTGGGCAGAGAGGGTTTTTCCTCTGAAGGGGTTGACTGGGCAGAGAGGGTTTTTCCTCTGAAGGGGTCTGCTGATCTTGGCTCTCAAGGGCATGTACGCTATAGGGTTTGATGGGATGGTTCTTCCAGCCTCTTGAGGCAAGACAGCCAGGAGCCCGAGACTGATGGAGCATGGAGATGGAGATGGACTTATGGTTATAGTCAGTAGCCATTTACTGTCACTCATAAAGCCTGATGCAGAAAGCTCTCCTTCCTTCTCAAACTAGAAGGTCCATCTCCTACTTTGGTCTCATTTCCACACCAGAGGAGCTGAAAGACATGAAATGCTTGATTACAACCTATTTTTACCTCCTAGACTCTCCTGTGTCTCCTCTGCCTCTTAACCCTAGGCTTCACCCTGCCCACCATGGCTCTCTGGATCCGATCGCTGCCTCTCCTGGCCCTCCTCACCCTTTCCGGCCCCGGGAGCAGCCACGCGGCTGTCAGCCAGCACCTCTGCGGCTCCCACTTGGTGGAGGCTCTGTACCTGGTGTGTGGGGAGCGGGGCTTCTTCTACCAGCCCAAAGCCCGGCGGGATGTTGAGCAGCCTCTAGGTAAGTCGGGCTGACCGTGAAAGCAGCCGCGTGCTCTGTGATGCGAGATGCAACAAGCGCCTGTCTTTGACAGTGACACCAGGAATGTCCTTCATGGGGAATGCCAGGAATACCTTTGGCATACCAACAGCGTCACATTGCCAGTGAAAAGCTCTTCAGGTTAAAAAGGCAGATGAGAGGGCAGGCAGGCAGGGAGAGAGGATTTATGAGGCAAAAGGAATTGTGCCTGAAAGCTCAAATTTGTCTATTTTTTTGCGCGGCCGTTAGACCAGCCTGGGAGTATTCATAGAAAATAAAGGTGGGAGGCACTCAAGAAGCTTCTTTCTGCCCCAAGACAGGATCAGCTGTTCCCATGCTATTTCTTAGCCATATTTGTCTGGTACATTCATAAGAACCTCCAGAGAGAAAGCTTCTTCTGCCTTCTGGAGCTGCCCATTTCCAAGTTTAACTGACCTTCTTCTTGAGTGTTTCTCCCCAGTATCTAACCTGAATGTCCCTTGCTGTAAATTGTTTCTTGTTTTCTCAAGAGTGGACATGGGGAAGAGCCTAGTCCTTTCACCCTTATGATTGCTTTTCAAAATATTTGAATACTGTTCCCATGTCTAGTTTCAACCTCTCCTCAGCTACACAACCCTACTACCTTCTTAGGTCATATTTTCTAGATCTCCAAACGTGCAAGCTCTTCTGCATTTGTCCACACCCTTGCTGACTGGTGAGGCCTGGAGAACCACGCTGAACATTCTGTCTTCCAAGCTTCTAATCAAGACTGTGAATAGATGCAGAAGGGACCCCTGCCCAAATCACATCCATTTCAATCCTCTCGTTTCAAGATCGACCCTTACCTAACTTACCCTGACTACCATACATCTCTCCCACCATTTCTCTTCCCATCACAGGTTGTCTTCACTCATGTCCAGTTCCTTCTTCTGTGTATGTAACCATCCTGCGAAATAGTCTCAGGGGTCTTTGTAAGGTGAAACAAGATAATGCCATAGCAGAGGGCTCGCCACGATTTGTTCGGGACGTCATTTGCTCCATTCTCTGATTATTAATTTCTGGAGGCCACCACAAATGGGTTGGAGGTTTCATTAGCCAAATTACCTAAATACTGTACAGAGAATTTCATCGTAACAAACAGAATGCAAGTATTTGAGGATTTACTACCTCTTCTTTCAGGACTTTTGCCTGAGCCACCACCTCTTTGTCACACAGTCTGGTTATGTTTACAGTCTGCTCAGAGCCGGCTCGAAGGATGAAGACAAGTAAATCATGAAATATTTACTAGCTATTTCCTCTTCTACTTAACACTGGACCAAATTTTTCCCAAATTTCCCTTCTAGCACACTAGCATAATGATTTTGTGTTACTCTTGTGCCTTGTTCATTGCCTCATGCTTTGGGGGCTTTGGGAGTTTGCATCTTGTACTGTACTTGTATTGCCCTAGAAACCATATCTCATTCTCACTTTCCAAGCATTTTCTCTTTGTTGTTTGAGATTTTTCCCTGCAGGAAAAAAAATCATTGATTTATTTGCCATTTTTCATATTTTCATTGGGCAACTTAAACCTGAACAGATCTGTGCACAAGTTTTCAAGTTCTCACCAGCAAATAAGACATTCTGTTGAGTTTTATCTGTGCCCAAATACCCTAATTTATCATTGCTTCTAAAAACTTGCCCCCAGCTGTGAACACAGACCCACACAAATGCTTTTGCTGTCAGCTTGGGGCTACGTCCAGGCAGCCAACTGAATGGGGCTGTTCAGGAACAGCTGGGAAATGCACCCAGCCTCAGAACTGGACTGTCCCTGCAATCCCATGAACATCCCAGTTGTCTACCCAGGCTCCCAGATGAGTGAGTAACTGCCTAAGAGGCACTGCAATCCCAAACTCTTCTCTCTAGAGTCCCATTTGATCATCTTATTTACTAGTTGCTCACCCCATGGAGGATGCAGAGTTTCTCTTCTTCTCCACACATCTTCCCCAATAAAGCCCCTGTATCTCTTTATCCCTCACACTGCTGATAGCCATTTAGCTTGACATCTTCTGAACACCACAGGATTATTCTGGGAGAGGAAACAGGGAGCCTGAAGGTGCTACAAGCAGCATCAGCCTGGGGAAACCTGTGCAACTTCCTTCCTGTTTTCCAACCAACTCTGGATTAAAAATCTGGTGCCTGCTAAAGGGGTGTCTGCAGGGCTCAAGAGCCAGGGCTGATGCTGTGTGGTGTCCCACAACTTCTCTCCTTCTCCCCTGGCAGTGAGCGGTGCCTTGCACGGTGAGGTGGGAGAGCTGCCCTTCCAGCCGGAGGAGTTTGAGAAAGTGAAGCGAGGGATTGTTGAGCAATGCTGCCACAACACCTGCTCCCTCTACCAGCTGGAAAACTACTGCGACTAGCAGCGGGGCCGGCGCTGGGGAGCTCGCGGGCCGCGGGCAGAAACATGCACTTACGCTACTGCACCTTCAAAGCAATTGAATAAATGTTGTGGGTCTACTGGAAGGACTGTGCTGGTTCATGCGTCCACATCTTTTTGCCTGCTTTAGAGTGTCCCTCTCCATGCTCGGTTAAGGCAGTTTTCAGCCATCAGTTCAGACTGTCCTTCTGCCACACAAATGAACTCCATGGGAGTGAGGTGGGGGTGGGTATTACACAGTTTTGGAGCAGGTACATGGAGCACCTGGCACCCCCAGTGCTTGGAGAACGAGCAGGAGAAGGCAGAGAGGTTTGAACAAGACTTCTCTCGCTAGGGAAACATTACAGGGGAATATCTGTAACAATGTCATGCTGATCAACTTCCTGCAGTTCACAGCCCAAATATAGCCAGGCAGCTGGAGACCGAGCTTCCTCAACTACATAATGGAAACAGTAAAGATTAAGCAAAGAATTATGTCACCTATTCATTGTACTCAGAAAAATCATGGAAGACCGCCACGGCCAATTCAGAAAGTGTGTCTAGTTCCCACTTCTGCTTGTGGGAGGCCCAGGGAGAGTCCCTGCTGTGGGATGTGCTTGTCGTTCACAAGGATATGACAAGCCATGTACTGAAAGTGGATTTAATCCAGAAGGAGTTTTGAATCTATTGGCCATGTGCTGGGCAGTATCCCTGCTCCTGGTGCTGCAAACCTCTTTCAAGTATCTGGTCCCAAAATTGCCACTTTCTGTGAGGAAAAGCTGCCACAGCAATGCCAGCTGCCCAGGGTGTCCCAGAGTGTAGGGAAGGGCTGTGTTCCCTCTGCCGGGGGACTCCTGTGGCAGTCTACTGAAATCCATGCAGAGGGGCTGTGGGATGGGCTCAGCCTGGCAGAGGTGGCAGCAGCGGCCAGGGCTGCATTTTGCTGGTGACAGATTTTGAAAGCTGGTCTGAGAGGAGCCTGTGGTTTTAACAGCCTCATTTCCCAAACCAGTTCCGACTGCCTCCAGTGGAGCTGCACAGATGGAAGCTGCCATCTCATCCCTGCCTGGATGCATTACTCCCGATCCTAATCACGAGCACAAAACTGGCCAAACCACTACAAACTGAAAGGCTGAGAGAGCAGCTGGAGGAGCTGCTGAAAAGAAGATACAGACATAAAAAATGAAATCAGGAAGCACTCATGATTCCTTGTGGTGACCTTGCATACCAATTCCTTTGGTGCACCCAAAAGCCCAAGACAGGGGCCTTCTCCTGCAGGTGCCACACCAGTGCTACTCAGCCAGTCCTGCTCCCCCTGACCACCCTTCCATCCCCCTCCATCACCCTTTCTGCTGGGCCCCACTGAATATTCCCAGCAGCAGAGATTTCAGCTGTGACAAGCAGCTTCGGGCCAAAATCTTGTGGTTATGAAAGCATGGCAAGATATATTCTGTTTCTGAGCTACTTGGCTCCCACCAAACCTCACAGTGTATAGCTCCAGTGGTTTCTAGAGTGTATTCCCTAGAAGCAATTCTCCTACCTGTCCGGGTGAACCATGAGATCAGGACAAGCGTTACTGGGAAAAAAAAAAAAAAAAAGCAGAGCTATTGCTCATGGTAAGGCCACCAACATATTTAGGCATGCAGCCAAGCAGCAGCAATCCTATCCATCCATCCAGGACACACCACCCTGATCCAAAAGGCAGATGTTCAGGTCTGCTTGCATGTTCTGGAGGGAAAGGACATCCAGCCACGGCGGTTCCTCCCTCTGGCACAGCCCTGTTCATCTGCTGGCACTCCTGCCCTGGCAGCGATGTTCCGCTCGGGTGAGGACAGCTCTTCAGAGATGCCCAGATCATTTCCTGCCCTCTGCCATTGTTTGGTCTGATCCTTTGTTTGTTTGCTTTTTCTGAATGCTCTCAATTAGGATTTGTTGGGAAATTGCAAATGCCACTTCTTCTGCTGGAAAATGTTGATTCATCAAAGTCAGCACTCCCCGCAGGACCGGACTGGTTTTAGCAAGGCAGGATTTGAAAAGATGAAGGGACATAGAAGGTTCAGGTGCCTGCTCTTCATCCTCTGCATCCAGTTGCCCCAAACCCCAAGCAAACCACCAGGCTCTGGGCTACCCAAGGGTGGACGCTTTTGCTTCTGCTGAAAGGTTCCAGAAGGTGAGCACGAAGGTCACGGAGGGACGGATGGCCCCATGTCTGCTTTAGGGACACAAGCTGTCCAAGCTCTCTGCAGAGCACACGCAGGTGCTGTTGCTCTCTTCCTCCCCAAAGCAAGAGGTGCCCTGGAGACGAGTGGCCTACGGTGAGCTATGCTGCTCTCCAGGAGGTGCACAAGAAAATACCATATCAATTTTAAAACTGTAGAAGCCTAAAAAAAAAAAACAAAAACTTTCTACACTTTGCTTTCCAGAACTGAAAATAACATAAAGGGCCATCTCTTTGCTTTTTGAAAGCTGCAGTAAGGTGAAGGCCAAAGGAGAACAAAGATACTTTTCCCCCTTTTTCTAGAACTCCAGGGAAGGAAGCCTGAAGGCAACCCTATGCATTTTCCACACTGAAGCACATGGCTCCCTGGCTTGCAAACGTGATGCTGCTGGCTTGCTGACCCTGTGCTGTGGCAGGGCAGGCAGCTTTAGCCCCCTACCCCATGCAACCCCAAGAATAGGTGTCCTTAAGGTCCTTACCAACATCTTTAATGGTGGTCCAGGAGAGAATTTCTTTAAAAAGCCTCCCTCAAATCCTTGTGCCCTTGCCCAGGTCATTCCCTGTTCTCAGAGGTGCTTGGAAGATGCCAGATCTTACAAATTCCTGCAGGAGAAATTACTCAAGGACAGGGAATGCCGCATCCACTGACCTCCCTCCCCGCTTCTCCTCTTGCCAGGATTTGCATTGTGATCTTTGGGAAGCAAATGCATCCAGTCCCCTTTATTCTGACTCAGCAGTTGCTCTGAAGTGATTTTTGCGGTAGCGGTGGGGCACCATGCCTGACTAAAATATCTTGGCTCTGTTACTCTTGCAACAAACTTCCAAAGGTCTCATGCTCGTGGTGGAGGGCAATTTGAAGAGAATGCAAATAGAGGCTTCGGTTCATTCATGCTGCTTGAATAGAGAATAGAAAGCTGAGCCGCAGAGGGGATTGCGAGGCAAATTCTTTGGGCTGCTGAGTTGTTAACACTGCCTAGAAAAGAAAGGACCAAAGTTGCCCCTGTCTGCCACGTGCGTGAACCCTCATCCAAAAGGGCAGCGCTACGGTTTCGAGGAAAGGGCAGTGATTGCACAGAAATGGGGATGGAGGGGAGCCTCAGCAGGGCACTGACCATCGGGGTCCCTGGTGATCGGGTGGCAGATCTTGTCCTCCAGGCTGCTGGATGGGCTGCACTACTGGAGCTTATCTGGAGAGGAAGGGAAGGCTGCCACTTTCCCGGAGCTAATCCGACTGTATTATTTCCTTTCCGGGAAACCACAGATAGAGAGCTCTCTGTTACTCTTGGAACTTAAGAGATTCACTTTAAGAAACAGTCAGACTATACCCTGGGATTTATTTCCTTTTAACCATCTTATCAGCATTTTAGGAAATTTTAAACCTCCTTACAACTTCTCTCTTTATCTGCAGAGTGATCCCCTAATAACAGACTTGCAGCAATGACTTGAGTTGGAAAGCATGCGCTAAGCAGTTCAGTGTTAAGACCTCAAAATCACTCTGATTTAGACCAACCTCACCAAAGACACCTATCTTGAACAAAAAATAGTCCTTCTTCCTTCTCCTTTCACTCTAGGCAGGAAGAAAACTTTAGGTCAGGCTATAAATTGATCTGGAAAGTCACCACCAGCACATTGTCTCTGGCTGAATTATTCCTGCATGCTGCGGGGAGGAAGGAGGCTGTTTTTTTCCAAGCCCAGTGCCAGGCTGGCTCTCACATGCCCCCCAGTCCTGTCAGGCCGGGCAGGCAGGAGCAGATCCAGGACAATAACGGGAAGCAAAACAAGCCCGTAGGAGCGCACAAGGAAATGATCTGAGCCTCAATCATTTCCCTCCACCCCTCAATCCTTTCCCTCCATTCCCAGTCGTCTTCAGGACTGTCAAGAAAAGGTGGACAAACTGCCTGAGCTCCTCCAACCTCCTTTCCATTGCTGAAAAAGACAGCCAAAATACCGCTTTATTTCTTTATTTTATTTATTTATTTTTCATGCCTGGTACATGCCAGGATTGCCAGGATCTCCACAATGCATGTGGTTGCTCACACTAAAATTTCCCACAAATGTTTTCAGACTTTGGAAGAAAAGGGATAACAGAAATAAATTTGGCTTTTAATTTCCAGGTTGTTGTCGTTTGGGCTTTGTAACGCTGGATTTTGGCAGTGGGGGTGTTTTACATAACTGCCAACTTCTGAAATGTAACTTTTTGTCAGAAAATAATGCAGCTTCCTCTTTTCTAATCAGAAAACGGAAAATCAAACATAAATGACACCACCCACCCTACACTGACGAGAAACCATTCTGTGGAAGTTTCAATGGAAAAAATTCTACCCTTTTTTCCCCTTATCAGAAACCTCCTCCACTTTGGAGACTGAGACCCAGCAGGATCCTGGCTCTGCAGACTTGCCTGCCAGCAGGTCTTGCACACCCAAGTTTCAAACCTTTCCTACGTATTTGGGTGGATTTTTAAAACTTATCGCAAATAAATGCTGTCTTGGCCACTGAGCTTCTACTGATTTCAGTGGCAAGAAAAAGAAATCACAGTGAAAAAGACCAAGAGGTAGTCAAAGCACACCCAGGTTGCACACCACAGCCTGCTCCTCTTCTGTTCCTGAAATTGTTTTTTCAGTATGTTTGCAGCCTAAACCCGGCCACATTTTCCCCAGAAGCTGGCACCTTTTCCTGAAATAATGAATTCCAACCCCAAATAAGGAAAAAAACTGATCCCATGAAATTCTGATGAAATGTGGGCAGGTTACTTTTCAGTGCTAGTCCTGGTGCAGGTGTTCTGAGCCAGGTATCCAGTGTGCAAACTGGTGCTCCCACAGCGTTTTGGCTCACCAAACTGTGGGTGCTTCTCCAGGTGTGGAAGCAGTGACGGGGAGGGGAGGAGGTCACCTTTCAGTCCGTGCATCCAGGGTGCAGAGGGGTCATCTGGCTCAGCCTGGCTTATGCCTTAAGCCTGTGGGAGGGCCACCAAAGGCTGAAGTCCCTCTTGTTAAGCACTCCTTGTGCAGCAGCTCCTTTGCCCTGCCAGATCCCTGACCTCACCCCAGGAACAGCGAGTAGCACTGAGCACTGACATCATGCCCATTTTTCCTTTATGGTTTTGACTACAGAGCCCAGATATCATTCTCAAGATGCTTGCCCTTCCTCACCCCGTGGAGCTGTTGCTTTGACTGCCCCGTTTCTCTGTGCATCCCATTTAAGAACACAGGACTGGGAGCACCTTTCAAGCCAGTTGCCTTGTGCCTTGCTAACCTCACATCACTGCCTTCTTCATCTCCAGAAAGGCTTCAACATCCCAATTTCTCCCTTTAGCCTGCGTGCAGTTTTAGTTTCTGGAACCTGTCCTGTGGAATTCATCCTCTCCTGTTGAGCTTCACAGTCCTCACAGCCTGGAAAAGATCCCGAGGTTTCACATATCAGTGCAGAGCAAAGCAATTATCTGCGGCTCTGTCACTGAAATAGGGCAACACAAAAATGTTGGGAATCTGTCAAAGCCAGATTCCTGCGACGGCTTTCCCTTCTCCTGCAGTCCCAGCTGCTGCCAGGGGATGGAGCGCAGGTCAGCCCCCAGCTGGATCCCGCACCCCTGCCTGCAGCTGCCTGGTAGCACTGTCCAGGGCAGGGCACGGTGGCACGGCCACCGGGGACCCGCAGAAAGAGGGGACAAAAATTGATAAATACAGACCGTGTTGGAGAAAAACTCCCTGGAGATGTGATGCTGGAGTAAGGCTTTGCACCAGGGCCATGGGACCAGCAGAGCTGGGGCAGCAAGGAGATGGCTGGAGCAATGAAAACCAAGTGCCTGTCAACCCACAGGCCGCTCCTGGCATGGCCAGAGACCTGCAGTGATGATGAGTGCGGTTGCTGACCCTGCTCTTGCTCTTCTCTTTGTCTCAAGCTGGTATTTCTTCAAGGAAGAGTTTGGTTGCCTTTCTGAACCTCCTGGCTCTTGAAGCTGGCACCGCCGGCCTGGCTCTCCGAGCCCAGGGCACCCTCAGCACCAGTTCACTGTCAGCCTGCAGCCCACCTCCTTTCCGTGTGCTCTGCCCAGTATTTCCTCAGGTGTAGTGGGGACCTATGACCTGTTGTGAGTCGCATGGGCTTGTGTTTTCAAGCCACAAATCACCTTTA
This sequence comes from Platysteira castanea, assembly GCA_013397175.1. Taxonomy (NCBI): domain Eukaryota; kingdom Metazoa; phylum Chordata; class Aves; order Passeriformes; genus Platysteira; species Platysteira castanea. The sequence continues at coordinate 252,022 of VYXC01003453.1, forward strand.
TGAGCAGACCAAGGTTTAGGTCTGCAGTAACCTCCAGCTGCAAAGAGCCTGTGCTGTGCAGCAACACCCTGGGCTCTCGTGGCTCGCCCTGGCGCTGAGGGACTGCCAGAGCACAGATGTATGTCCTGAATGGAAACATTAATGTTTCAAAGCCAGGACATCTCCCCACCCAGCTTTGCCACGGGGCTGGTGCTCAAATCCTCACTCCCACACATCACGTTTTATGGGACCGTGGTCCTCCTCCTTGGCCATGACACGACTTTGACCAGCTATTCTGCTGCTGGGGACAGTCATTGCCCCAGCCAGCACCTCCTCGCCGGGGATGAGGTCCAAATGAGGGTCATGAAATGATGCTACAGCCAGCAGAGGGAGTGCTCAGAGCTTCGGGATGCACAGGGACAGCTTGGGAAGTGCCGAGGTAATGTACTAAACCCAAGGTGGGCGTGACAGTGTGCTGCCTGGCTCAGCTGGCAGCCTGGCGATGCTCAGCTGTGGGAGCATGGAGAAAGGGATCTGCCGTGAACCGTCCTGGACACCTCGGGTTCTGGATGAGCCAGAGATGAGGATCCACAGTGGGAGACATCCTTGAGCCTCTTAGGCTTGGGGAATTTTGCAGAGCCTGTTCTAAGCTGCCAGGTGAGATGCCCTCATTTATTCAGTTCTGGCTTTGGGCTCTTAAGTCTGGGCTTTGGGCTTCCAAGTGAAGTCGTTGCTGCATCTCAATTAGTAAGGAATCACTCCTGTAGCATTTTATTTCCAAACCAATTGTCCTTGTGCCTTACACAGGTGCTGGAATCAGGAGGCAGTCTGTGGGTTGGGAGTTGTGGGAAGCTCAGGCTCAGCTCTGCCCACCAGATGAGCATTTTAAGCAGATCTTCATCTGAACTTAAGCCAAACAGAGCAGTTTGTATTACTTTAGTGAATCAAAGACTTAATATCTGGCAATATCTATAACAGTCTTATGTTAGGGAAAGGGTCTAAATTATTCTTCATGAAATGCCTCAGTGCTGGTGGGGGCTCTCCACTCACAATATTAGAAATAGAATTAGTTTTCCAAATGCATACCATCAAAGACTCATACCTGGTCCTCTCCCAACTGTGTGGATTCCCCAGATTTTTAAATGAAGGCTCTTCAAGCACCAATGGGCAATTTTGCAACTCGGCTCAAAGCAGATCAATAACTAAAAGCAATGTAACGAAGTCAGGTGTCTCTGGATTGTGTTAGGACAAGCCCTTAAGAGGATTCTGATGTGGAAGAGATAAATGCCATTAAATCACTTGCAGGGTGAGGTTTAAGTGGGGAAAGCATAGCCCTGAGTGTTAGGAAGGTGTTGTGCATGGTGAGCACCACCGCAGGCTGATTAACACCGCATGCAAACCCTATTGGAAACCTGATAAAAGACAATGGGACACATTTTCACCCCTAAATACATCAGGGATGAAAGGGAGCTGGGGAAAGAAGCAGAAAAGAGCAGCAGGAATGACCTGACCTGCCTGAAACATGCTTTTCTACCAGAGAGCAAGGAAGCTGGCTCTACATATCTGAAAAAAAAAAAAAAAAAAGTTGAGAGAGACTTGGTGGCAACCAAGACAGTGGTTGGGGGAAGAGCCTGGATGGTGCACAGTGGCCAAATGCCTTCTGAAATTTAATGTATAGAAGGGGAAGTTAAGCCCATCTGGACTGGACTGGTGTTTGGTGGTCGAGGCAACTACTCAGAGGAACAGCCCAGCTGTCAATAGAAAAGATTTGTAGGGTTTGAATCAATGGAAGATGACACGTGTCCAGTGGAACAGAGCCAAGGCCAGAGAAGGTCTCTGCTTGAACCCCTCCTTTTGCAGCCAAATCCCATTACAGCTGAGATGTGGCAGTGAACCCTGCCACCAGCCCAGGCAGCCTGTTGATTTTGCTATTCCCTTCCCAAATCCAGGATCAAATGAGGAGAATAAATCCACAGGAAGGAGATGTTCCCTCCTACCTGCAGTTGCTTTCCAATTAAATCTCCTCCCCTGACCAGGAGAGATCTCATGCAGCTCTGCAACAGAAGACACTGTCTGTCCCACCAGCTCTGTCATGTGCTGTTATTTGGTCCCACCTTTTAGGTGGAGATGCCTCGACCCAAGACAGCCTGGTATTTCCAGCTTATAGTTACTCAAAATAAATCTGAGAGGAAAGACAGCATTTGCATGTGATGTGGGTGACTCCTTCAAAAGCTGAGCCTGTCTCATTCACAGCAAACCGAGACTGGGAAGCCTTCCTGAACACGGAAGGGCAAATCCTGTGATAGGTTCAGTGAAGGAATAGGGAGAAAAAGGCAATGCAAAATGGCTCAACAGTGGTTCATTTGGACTTTTATGATGATTAACTTGAAATCAGCAAGAGCAACCAAGCTGTCAGCAAATCCATTTTAGATATGAGCAGCCTTCTAAAATCAGTCTTGGTCCTCCACATGTGTTACTGCAAATCCCTGTTTTGACAACACCTGATGGCTGGTGCAGAAGCAGGAGAAAACTCCATCCTGCAGGGCGGTGGGAGCTCTGGTGCGGTGCCTTTCCCCTTGATTGCCACACCCCACCCCTGCAGCCTGCCCCACTGTGTTTGGTCTGAGTGACTCTTGCAGCCTCCTGGACCTCCACCTCCCACCCCACAGCTAATTCTGTGCCTGGAGCAGCTGGATTTGGGATGCAGGAATGCTGTTGCCTGCAAGGGAGCTCCATCCACCATTTGGGCTTAAGATCTCAGGAGCTTCTTGCCCCCATCAGATGGTCTTGCAAAAGCACCACAGGACCAATCCTGCTTCTGGAAACCAGTGGGCAGAGAGAGTTAGGCCACAGAGGCTGGCATGTTTGGTAACCAGACACCATGTGGTAGTGGCAGGGAGAAGAGCAGCCCAGAAGATGGGAACCACCACCAAAACCCTCCAAGCATGGTGGAAGTGACTTCCTCAGCCCCAGCCTTCTTGGTGGCCTTGTGAAGGTCATGTAGCCCACTTGCAAACTAGCACCATTCCCTGGATCTCACCCACCATGTGTTACCCACCAGCCAGGGCAGACCCTTCAAAGCTCAAGGGCTGTTTCCCCATTTTATTGCAGGAATCTGGGGCTGTTTCCACTCTGAGGACAAGAACCTGGCTCCAGTCATTCCTATCCTGGCAGAATCATGCCCAGAAAAGCACGCTTAATTTAAAAGCCAAGTGCCAACATCCCGAGCTGGTTGTTTAGACTAAATGAAAGGTTTTCAGGAAAAAAATCAGTCTGACTTAAATTCCACCCCCCTTCCCCAAGAGATTACTCCCTATCTGGTTGCCTCCCGAAGGTGGGAGCAAAGGCTTAGCAGTGAGTCATCTTTTACTTTGTATACCCCGACAGTGCTATTACTGCTCTCATGTGGGTCTCTGGGAACTGGGAACGGCGAGGGCGGCCGTGGGTGGGAGAAAGCGGCCACGAAGCATCAGCCACCGAGCAGGTTTGCACCCCAACTGCATGTGGGGGGACCAGTGAGGCATCCCCAGGAATATCACCCTCCCCTAGACAGTTCTGGCACAGGGCAGGCAGGACCTGCTGCCCTACACGAGCGGGGTCTCAAGGGATTGGGATGGGAGCTCCTGAAACACCTCAGTGACTCAGACAAATATGACGCTCCTGTAAGTTAATTAGTGAGCGAGGGTAGTACTCAGCCTGCCCAAATGAGCCTGAAGCCCCTGGGCTGACTCACTGGAAACAGTGAGGTTCCCCCAGAAAGGGATACCGAAGCAGCCCAAAGGAATCAGCAGTTGCAGGCACTCATCATCTCCAATGATAGGAGCCCCAGAGTGGCACCCAGCAGGTCTGGCCTGAAATAACTCCCCACCTTGGACACTGAGGTTTCTTGGAGGGAGAGCAACTTTCCTCTAAAAGGACAGGGGGTGCCTGCTATCCATTGCAGGATTTTTCTCTCTCCTTGTATCACATGTAGAGACAAAGGAATTCATTCTATCTCTGGAAAACATCTTTTTATTTTTTTTCCGCTTTGGATTAGGTTCGTGGAGAAGAGATTGTTCCAGTCTGGCACCTCTTGCGGTTACTGTGCTTGTTTTGACTAAAAAACACCCGTGTGATCTCTACATATTTGAAATGATTGCCTTTAATGCAAAAAAAATCTAAACAAAAATCTCTGCAACTTACTTTCAGGCAAAACAAAAATTCCTTCAGCACGAAGATCAACCTGGTGAACTGAGATGGCTCAGCGAGAGACCCACCTGGAGAAATGAAGGGAGGAGAGGGGGGCAGATCTGAAATAGGGACGCAATTTCCATCACTGTCATTACACTTGCTGATCATTAGACGTGTCCAGGTATTTGCATAGCTACAAGGGCTCACCACAGCCACCTCTCATAATGAGGGATGCCCTAAACTGGGACCAGCTGCAGTCAAAAGCACGGTTTCCAGTAAGGTCTGGGTTGTCTTACTGAACATTTGTTCACGCAGGTGTTTCAATTACTCTCTGGCTACCACTGCCTCAGCAGCACGTCCTTGCCATCGGCTCAGATAACGGCGGAGGGGCTGTTCCAGGGCATGGGAGGGCACACGCGATGTCACAGGGATGCAGGAGCCACCTCCAGCTCATACAGGTCAAGGCACTGAGGGTGTGCATCCCAGGAGCTCCCCCGGGAACACACGCACCGAGGTTAGAACCCCAGCGCCACGGGAGGTGGCTGACGGTGCCTCCATCCACACACGGATTATGCAGGGAAACGTTCGTGGGGGGTCTCCCTTGGCTGCGGTGATATCTTTCACTGCAGCTTTCTTTAAACTGTGGGGAAGTTGGATTAGGTGAGGAATTCCACAATTTCTTAGCTTTTCAAATAACATGTCTGCGATATCACCCAGTCTGACTTGAGCTCCCACCTGCCTTGGGAATTCAGTTAACCCTTTGCCTGTTGGCTTCACAGAGGGCCTCTCTGGAGCCCGTTATCTCTGGCTGATGAAGAGACAGGGACTCAAGTGACACCACCAGAGTGGTGCCGGAAATAGGGGGTAGCATCTGAATCACCTGCCATTTGGCTCTACCTACTTAGACAAGCACTCGCTTCCCCCTCAACCCAAAAATACATTTGGACACACACACACACACACGCCTGCACGTGCTACGCAAGCATACCACCTGCTGTTTTGAAAAGCTTACATGCATGGGTTTTTGGGGAGGGTTACCTTCCAAGCAATTAGTAATTAGCGTAGCAGTCTCAAGGGTCCTACCCTGTGTGAGGTCTCCTGCTCCAGAAGGGCTGGGATCTCTGCAAAATCCTTGCTTCTCTCACCAGAGCCTGTCTGAAACACAGCTGGCAGCACAAAAAGCCCTCCTCCCCATCACCAGGATTGTGTTATACCTACTTGCCCTGTGACCCTACTCAGAGATGCCAACTCCAGCTATACACCTGTCCTTGAAGGTGAAAGAGCTATGAGCTGGTGACATCCCCAGGCCCACCCTGGCTGGGACCTGGCTCAGGGCACAACACCCAGCTTGGCTCTGCCAGCACCACACCACATGATTGCCACGCTCAGTGAATTTTTCAGCAGCAGAATATAAACATTTCTAGTGAAGTGCACTTAGTGTGAGTTGCTTTGCCAAGAGCTGTTGCCTCCCTTCCTTCGCTGTGAGAAAACAAATTGTGCACACCTCTTCCCTCCCCACTGGGCATCCATCACCCATGGCAAGGGCAGTGGGGTCCGGAGGGGACACTGGCAGCATGGGAGGGCACAGGATGTCCCTGTGTCACCCGCATCAGGAATGGGAATGAGGTGAGGGTGTAAGTTATTGCAAACTCTCGTACAGCCTCTGCCAGCTGCAGGTGCTGGAAGCCCCAGCCTCAAAGGCAACAAGGCAATGGGGGACAGACTTATCCCTGTCATGACTGGTGCGTGGGGATGAAAACCAGAGGGAAATTAAGTGGCTTGCCCAAGGTGATGTGTGGATGCAGTGGCACAGGAAGGCTCTGCGTGAGCCCCGTGCTGCCCCTTGTCCCCATGCCCACAGCCACCTGCCCATGGGACCCCAGCCCCACATCCTACTTTGGGGTCTTCTCTGCTCAGCTAAGACATGAAGGCATCAGTTGCTAGGCCTGGGAGCACATTTGTCCTTCCCAAAAAGCCCAGGCCTGAAGAAGTGATCCCTGATAAGGTGTGAAGCCCTGGCCTGGAGGAGATGCTGCCACCCACCCCTCTGGCCGAAGACAATGAGAGCTGCAAACAAAGACCAGCACTGAAGCACAGCAGCACTGCAAAAAAAGAAAAGGAAAAAAAAAAAAAAAAAGAGGAAGAAACGCCTGAAAGATACATAGCTGGGATTCCAGAACCCCTCAGAGGTATTCGGGCTTAGCCAACAGGCTCGGGGTTTTTTTTCAAAGCCATTAATTACACAACAGAGACATATCTGCACCACTCCACCTCTCTGTGGCAAATAAGGGCCCCACATATATTGTCTAAAATGTGTCACCCTCTGTGCTTCATGCCATCAGCTCCCTTGGGCACTTGGAAAAATAACCCATCCCATGGGTGGTATTTGCAGCTGGCTCTCGTGTCTGATTTTCTGCAGAGTATTGGAAGGGTGCTCAAACCATGCACCTCCAAATGGTGCATCTGAAATGCATGAGCTGCATCCGTAGGGGCAGAGGGTTGGAAATACCACCCTGATCACCTGAGCAGCTTTTCTGAGCTGATTGCACAACAAGGCCAAGGGGAAGGTCTCTAAGAAGCTGCGCCAAGAGAATACTGGTGCATATAAGGACTGCAGTCACCTCCGGCATGGCCCATCACTGGCATTGCCACTGGCCACCCAGTGATGGCTGTTCTGTTGAAGCTGCTGGAGAGCATCTCAGAAACAGCTGCTGTGTCTCGTTTTTTGGGAAAGAAGAACTTACTAAAAGCTCACTTGCTTTCTCTCATGAATCCAGCAATACGCAGCCAGACTGACCAGTTCATACTGACACTCCTGTGAGCAGGATAAAACATTTTTAAGAGTGATCCCTGAGTTTCCCAAGTGCAGAGAGTGAAGTGGTGTGTATGAGGGTGCCTTGCTGGAGGATGAGACACAGACACCCTTAGAGGACATGGCGTGCTCCTGCTCAGAGGCAAGTGGCATCCCTGCACACCACCTTCCCACTGCTCAGCTCCTCCCTGGGAAACACAGGGATGCCTGCTACCAGTGCTGCCTTCCCAGAACATCCTCATCAGGCCATCCCTGCAGGGACACACCAATGGGTCGCAGTCTTCACCCCAAAGAACTCCTAGTCCAAAGGGTTTCCTGCTGTCTCCTGCAACATGTTTCGTTTGCAGGATGTTTTGACTCAGAGCTTGCTCTGTAGACAGACCCATATTTGTACAATGCTGCAAAGAGCCAACTTCACCTCCTGGTGCTTGGAAGAACGAATTGTACCTGCTGGAGCTTTTATTGGTCATTAAACAATCTTGGACTACTTCTTCCCCATGACATTCCAGTGGGTATTTTGATGGAAATGCTTAAAAAAAAGGAAAACAGGAAATGGTGATGTGCTTAGCTGTTAATATAGGCACAGACACATCTTACTGCTGTGCTACTCTGTTTGTTGCACATTTTTGACACAATCAGACAAAACTTGGAGCCTTCTGGGCTCCCCCTGCAATGAAAAGAAGCTGGGGAGAGGGCAGGCATTTCTCCTTTCCTACCCTATTCCACCCTTCTTGGAAATTCCTTTCGGGAATTCGTTAGCTGAGCTGGAGTCTTCCTTGGCAACCAAGGATAACCAAGAGATGTTTGCTGTTCCACAGATGATGGGGAGAAAGGAGACACTTTTCTCCCTTTCTGGGACCACCTGACCCTGGAACCCCTTGGCGTCCTTTTTTTGTGCCACGCTGCAGACAGCATCCCAACAAGCAGACCCACTGAGCTTCACTCACTGAACATCATTTGTGCTTTTCCAATTCCTCCCTCACACTTGGCCACAGGGACACCTCTCTACCCCACATGCTCCTTCCTGCAGCCTCTTGAGCCATGTGAGGCTGCTCACACTGGAGCTTTTCTCTACTCACTGTGGACATTGAATTTTAAAAGACATTACAGGAATATCAAGTCTGTCCAGCCCATAAAAAAATGCATAGTTTGTCCTCCATATAAACAGGGGTGAAAACACTCCACTGTTTTCACTGACAGTGCCTTTTACCACTGTCACAAATTCCTCTGGCACGGAGCAATAACTTACCGTGGAATAACTTCATTTTTGCTTTGCTCAGCAACCTCCAGGTCCTCAGGATCAACTGCCAACACCTCTCCTGAACACCTAAGTCCAATAAGTGCTCCAAGGCATTGGTAGCTCTGGGCAGGAGTTGATATAAGAGTCCCTCTTTCTCTCTGAACATGCCAAAAATGGTGCCCTGCTGATGCCTAAGGGCAACTGGCTTTTCCCCTGCCCATATAACAATCCTGCAGGAGAAACCCTCTGGGCTGGGAGCATGGCCTCAAAATGTTCTCTCTACCCAGGGGTGCCAAGAGTCCTAAACAGACCTGCCCAGCTTCTGCTCTTGTTTGTTCCCTGTTGACCAGGGGCCCCAGGTGAATTATTTCTCTCACTCTTAGTTCTTTGACTTCAGTTTTTTTGCAGGGACCTTCCATATATCACATCCTCCTTCACCAGTGAATCTTTCCCGTTCCAACAGTTTAGTGTGTCCCAGGATCAATATATCTCAGCACGCAAGGACACGGTGTTCTTGTCAGGTTCCTGGGTTGTACAAAGCAAAAGGTATCACTTTCTTAAAGCCACTGAGAGATGCTCTGGGCCAAGTACGGTTATTCCTCAGCCATTAAAAAGCTGGGTATAGGACTCTGGCTCATCCCTCTCCAGTCCCACTACGGATGACTTCTACTAGTCCTCAGTGACCCACAGCCTGCCCCCACCTTCCTTTTGGCTCCTCTTGGACATCTCAACCCAGATGTGTGGGGCATGTCAGTACAGCAGTCTGGTTTCTCCTGGCTGTCCTCACTCTTGACACACGATAATTTAGGGAGACGTGTGAGAATACACACTGGGGTACCTTTGCAGTGCTGCAGGCACAGCACCTGAACCACGCACCGCAAATCCCCGCTCTGCCCACCTTGTCATTCGTGCTGTAATTGTGAAATAAACCAAATGAGCATCCCAGGGTGTCTTGCTCGGGCTGCAATTAGGTGACCTCTCCTCTCTTTGGATTTTAGGTGGGAGAGGAAGGGAAAAGTCATGTAAACGTCCCCTTTCCTGAAGGTATCTGCTTGGCTCACCTCCCTAGCAGCATCTCTGACATCCACCCTGGCCCGGGACCACTGCATTTCTGCAGTTATTTACATTCCTCTGCCTTTGCTGAAGCTCACATCCCTGCCTGCAAGGTCCAGGCTGGCCCAAGCTTTCCTGTTCTTCCCCCTTTCCCTGGAAAGCTTTCCGGCCCAATGCCACGTGTTGGTGGCCACCCATGAGACGCTTTGATCAGCGCAGATGGGCAGTGCCGCCAGGAGGCTTTGCAGTCTGCCCCAGCGCTTCCGAGCTGCTGCAGCAGCAGAGGTTTTCCCTCTGAGCCCCTGACATCCCCTGGTCGTTTCAGAGCACTTTTCAGATATTGCTTTTATTTCAGCTCCCACTTTAGCTTCACTTAGTTTCAGCTCACTTTGGTTGACTTTGCTTTGCAAACACTGTCCTTGCTCCTTGCAAACTTAATGGGAACCCACAACCGTGATTTCTCCCCTGAACTGCACTGATGACCACCGAGGTCAGACAAATGCAAGAGGCAGGGGTTTATTTTTATAGTATTTTCAACGTTTTCAGGTGATGCTTTGCTGCAGCCCCATCCACTTTCAAACCAAAATGCTTCCTGGGATGCTGTGTTTTTGCAAGACCCTTGGTGGTCAGCGATGTGCTCTAGAGGCCTTCCTATCTCTTTGCCTCCCTGTCTTCAGGGTTGCTGTGTCCTTGGCTTTACTGGTCCTTCTCCTGCTCTCCTTTGCAGGCCCTCCTTGCAGGCAATGCCAAGGGCTGGAGTTTGGGGTGGAGGCAGCTATTGTTCCAGCTATCTGCAGTGTAATGTTCCTTATGACTGTATTAAATGAAGGGCGGAGGTCACACATCCCTAGTTTAAATTAGGTTTCGGCTGACCTTTAACAATATTACACTCGTGGATCCTCTCATAACTCACCGAATAAACTCCCAGAGGGTTTTACCACCTCCCTCTTTTCTTCCTACTGTAAGGATGCCCGAGGCTTAATGTGCTTCTCTCCAATTTCGCTTTGATTTCTAATCCTATCCCCTTCCTCCCCCCC
>VYXC01003453.1:263508-283434 GCA_013397175.1 Platysteira castanea
GAAAAAATAAAAAAAATTAAGGGTTTTTTATTGCAAGTTGAGGTGAGGACTGCTGCATCCTTGCCCTTTTGCATCACCAGCTATGGCAAGGTCTACCTGAGATGGGCCAACCTGCCGCTCAGGTCTCAGGTAGCCCTGCTCCTCTCTGCTCCAAGAAGGGTACGCGCCTGTGGCGCAGCCTGATACGCGTGCCCCTGCGGAGGGGCATCCTCCGGGGCGGCCGTGAGGGTGCGGGCACCGGGGGCTGCCTGGGGGCTGCCTTTGTAAGCCAGCGGCGTTCCTTCCCCGGGACAGACTTGGAGGGCAGATCCTCGGGAGCGGGCGAGCGCGGGCCGGTGCCGCGCGGCGTGCCTGCCGCGCAGCAGCGCGGAGCCGCGGGAGCGCGTTCTGCCCGCGCTGCTGCACACGCACGGCGAAGCCTGGGAAAAGTCCCTTTGGCTTAGAGGCAGCAGCGCTCGCCTGCAGGAGCCGGCGGGAAGCAGAGGCGACCCAGCGAGCGGGAAGCGCTGCGGGAAGGTGCTGTGCGAGGTGCAAGATCCGGGTGCGGAGGGGCAGTGTCCATGTTGTTCACACGGACACGCAGGGGTGGCCGCGGGGGCTCGCTGCCCGCAGCGGGGCAGGCGCGGGGGCCGAGGCGGGAATGCCCGTGCTTTTGCCGGGGAGCTCTTCCGAGCAGCTCGGCGGCCGGCGCGGACACCTGTGCCCGTGTGCACCTAGCGAGGGACCCGCGAGAGGACGGGCCGGGCGATCCCCCCTCTCCCACACTGCCGGGACTCGGGGCTCGCCACCTCGCAGCGAGAGGCGCTCAAGGGGGTGCTCCCCAGCATTTTGGGCAAGGGGTCGGAGTGTGGATCCACAGCTCTTCCCCTCACCTGCGGGGCGGCGGGGGATGCACGTAGCCCCCCTCCCACCCGGAGCCGGCAGAGGGGGTAAAGCCCCCACCCCGGGTAGCAGCACGCAAAGAAACCGTGCGGCAGAAACTTTCTGTCCCCTCTTCCCTCCCGAGCTGGACTCCGGAGGGTTACGAGGGAGAAGGAGGGAAGAAAGGAAGGGAGGGAGGGAAGAGAGGGGGTTAGACCGCTCTGCAACATTATTGGCTGCCGTGGCCGGGCTGGTGCTCGCCGGGAGAGCATGCCCATTGGGGGGGTATAAAAGGTATAAAAGCCGGAGCGCCCTGCTTGTCTCCTCGCTCGTGGGGCAGCCAGCCGGGAGCAGCGGGCAGTGAGGCAGACGGCCCCTTCGCTCAGACCAAAGGGACGCACTCAGTAAACACAAAAGTGAGAGCTACCCAAGGGGCAGCCAAAGCAGGAGGAGAGAAAGAGAAGGGAAGAAAAAAAAAGAGTGAAAAACAACCCAGGAAAAAAAAAAAAAAAGAAAACGAGAAAAAGGAGAGAAAAGGAAAGCGCTCGCTCGCTCTTTCTCTAGAATAACAAAATACCTGATCGTAACAAAATAACATCCTTCAGACAAAATCCAGCAGGGACTTGACATACCAAAAAGGCAAGGCGAGGAGAACGTGCCAGGGCGCGGGGAAGGCAAGCCAAAGCTGCGATCGCTGCCAGGGCAGGAGAGCAGCATGTCAAGCGCCGGGGCACACACGGATGAGCGCTGCCGGCAGCCCGCCTTCCTCCCCGGCCCGCCGCCGCCGCCGCAAGAAGTTGAGAGTAGCAGCGGCAGTGCCAAGGTAAGCGCCGCTCCGCGCTGCCCCTCGGCGGGCAGAGCACGGTGGGATTCCCCGCGCCGTGCCGTGCAGAACCGCGCCGTGCCGCCCCGGGCACCGCTGAGCCATCCCGAGCCGCGCCGGGCAGAGCCTCGCCGACCCCGCTGCCCGCCGTCCCCACGCGTGTCACTAGAGGGACCCCGAGCGCCGGCCCAGCCGCTGCCGGCGGCGCGGCCCCGCTGCGGTGGGGTGCGCGGGGTATCCCCGGGGGTCCCTCCCGCCNAACACTGCGGTGTGTTCGGTCTCGGGAGGGATAAAAATACAGAGAGGAAAAACAAGAACGAGGAGCCAAAATGGAGTGAGAGTTAATGGTTGGCGTGCAGCCTTCGACTTTCTGTGATTTAAAAAAAAAATATTTTTGTTTTCTTCTTCTTCCTTCCCAATTGCTTTTCCCTCCAGTAATTGTTTTAAGAGCGCAACTTGGAAAGGTTTTAGCGCTCTGTTGAGCAGTAGGGAATTGGGGCACATAAGGGAACTCGGATTTAGCGTAACTGTACCAGCAGATGTGGCTGCCTCGCCTCCAGCCAGGGGTACTTCATCAGGGTTGCTGATACGCCAGGTCTCGCTAGGGTGGTGTGGAGCAATCAAGTGTAAAAACAAGGTTTGTGTGGGTGGTTTTAAACAGACACCTCGGGAGAGCCGCTGCTTTCAACCCAGGCTTCCTATACAAAGTCTGTAGTTTTCTTCCAAATGCTGGGATGTGCTTGGGAGACGGAGACCTGTTTTTCTTTGGGTTTGTTTATTGTCAGGTTGTGTGTGTATGTGGGTGGTTTTTTGGTTTTTTTCCTTTTACTTTGCAGGGTTCAGTGTGTTGGGTTTTTTATTCCTCCTCTTGCCTTGATTTAGAGTGGAGTTGAGGAGCCTGGGTCGTGGGGTTTTGTTAAGGATGACTTTGTGCTAAGGACATCTGGACGTATAAAACTGACTGACACTTCTGGTTTGAGTTCCACTGTGCTGTTTTGGACCCAACTTGACAATTTTGGTGGGGGTGAATGGGTCAGAGCTGTAAATCTTGCTCCGTGTTGTTGACACCCACACAAGTTCACTCAGCCTTTCAAAGGGGCTATCCCAGCTCCTGTGAAAATTCATTAAGGGATAAAAGATTTGACACTGCGGGTCCCCTCCCACCGCTGCATGAAATTTGAGAGCCAAAATGTGTCTGCGTGTGTGTCCCAGCGCTCTTTCTGACAGGTGATCTTTTTTTCAGCCTGGCTGGAGGGCTGCTGCTTTGACCAGTCAACCCAGAGTTGTCAGTGCGTGTCTTCCCCTTGATTCCTATAGGCTTCAGCACGAGCCCAGCTTGCCTCACGGAGCACCAGAGAAAAGCATTTCTGTACTTTTCTTTTTTTAAATAGAGCAAACACAGCAGGTGAGGTCTTATTTTTAGAGGGACCGAGGAGTTGGTGTGTTTCCAGCAGTGCATACGAACACTGTAAGTGGCCCACCCTCTCCCAGCTCGTGTCCTGGGACTGACCTCTCCAATCCTTCTTTGGATTGTCTTTGCTTTTAAAAGCTGATGAGTGTCTTAGCGAGGCAAAGCGATATCAGCCTCCCTCAGCACGATTGTGTGAGGGGTCAGGAGAGGTGGGGGCACCAGGGGAGGAAATCTGCCTTGGCATTACAGCCCGGCTCTGAAAGGGTTAAAGTTGCTCTGCCAAGACATAAAGCAAGTTCAACGTGTTGTGGGAATATCACTTGCCAGTAGACTCCAGTCACCACAGTTCCTGATTTAACAGCTTAACTTGCTGTTAACTTTCCCTGATATACTCCAGGTTTTGGAAGGGAATGCAAAAAGGAGAGAGGAACAATAAAGAAAGGAGTTAAGTGAGGCTACTAAAACAGACTTAAATCCCTTCACTGGGTCCTGCCAGCTGTCTTTAGAAGAGTTAAGCAAGATTGCATTTCCTTTTTTTTTAATACAATAAATCAAATGTTTCTGGGCTGCATACCAAAATTTATGCAATACACTCTTACTCCCCAGCGGGGTGAGTAAATGGTACTGAATACCCCATTCACCTTTTTCAGCTTGATTTTTCCACAGGCACGGTAGTTCTCCTGCAGCACGTATAGATGGGGTGCGGGCAGCGCTTCCCTGCCTCCCCGGCCCCTGTCCCACCGGCAGAGCAGGCAGGTGCCTCTCTGGGCTCACAGGATGGGAGGCAGAAAGGTGACCCCCGGTGTGGGGCAGAGTGGGCTGCTGATGGGGACGAGCAGTGAAGACAAAAACAGTGAGGGCTAAAAATAACAGCAGTATTGCCAGCCTCAGCCATATGAATGTCATGCGAGCCAGGTGCCAAGAATCAGGAGGTATTTTATTTTTTTCAAGCCTGAGCAAAACAGCAAAACCCCTGGTTCTCCTGAGCCAGTTTTATTCGCCTGACATCTCAATGGTCGAAAGTTTTGTTTTGAAGGTTGCATCTTTCAAGGTGTGGGGGGTTGGAAATCTCCTTTCTCTTTCAGATGAAAGGAGAGGCTCTTCTGTGGCACAGCATGAGGTGGCTCTTCTGCCTTCAGGTACTGCTGGGCACGTCATGCCTGTGCCTCTGCCTAAGAGGCAGCTCCTGGGTGGTTTTCAGCTGCCAAGGCACCTGCCTCTCACACTGGCTTCCATTATCCCTTTGCTCCTTGGCACCTCGGGGCGTCATGGCCCGGTGCCCTGCCTGAGGTTGGGTTGCCCCGTGGGCAGGGGCGGCATTCACTTGGCACTTGTGAGGTTGGCACACGCCCACATCCTGCTTCTTCGGGATTGCCACGCTCAGAACAGGGTCAGCTCACCACTCTCCTGGGGCTGTCCATGGACAGGAGTAATGCAGAGAGGCAGATGTTCAGCATCTCTCACAGGCAGTCGTCAGAGTAGCAAAACATCAGTCTGCCCTTTTTTTTCTTGAAGGGATGGTGTGTGAGGGATGCTGGGATGTGCAAACTGGGGCTTTCCCCTCTGGCATGTGCCACTAGGTTTGGGCTGATGACTTTTCTTTTGCCATGCTCCCTTTTAAACGCTGCACTGCTGCACAAAGAAGCAAGATTTTTTTTAATTTTTGCTGCCCAAATCCAAATTTTACAGACTGGGCCATCTGTCAATTCCCTCCTACGTTGTTCTGTTCATATTAAATTGCAATGAAGGCCAGACTGAAGAAGGAATTAGGTCAGACAGGAGGTTTTGTCTCTGGTTTTGGGAAGGTGTTTGTTGTCCAAGAGGCACCATGGTTTGCTCAGCACAAGCCTGGATGCAAGGGATGCCTGAGCTGTGCTCTGAGACTTGGCAACTGTGCCTTTTAGCGTCTTGTGGCCTCTTGGCCCCCAACTCCCCAGCAGCTGGACAGAAACTGTTGATCCAGCTGATTCAGCAGCAGATCCTGAAAAAATCCTTTGGCGGTCTCGGGTGAGAGGGCGACTCCACTGCAGACCTGCCCTCGGGCTTGCTCCCAGCACACCATGGCCGCTCGGAGAGGACCCTCTGTGTTGGACCTCTCTGGTGGCTGGGGGCTGCCAAGAGGTGTTTGGGGATCCCTGGCCAAGGGTGCAGTGACATGTGCTGCGAGGCAGGAATACTCAGGAGTTCCAAGGCAGTGGCAGCATCCTGCACATGGCAGCTTGCGGCTGAGCTGGTCCCAGTGGCAGCCTGGCTTTGTGTGGGGTGCTGGGGATGCCAGGGAAGGCGGGAGAGGGGCATGAAGGATGGCGAGCAAAGCAGACCCTCTCCAGGGAGGGAGAGGCCAGCAGTGTGTGCTCATACCTTATCTGAGTTCTTCACTGGTAATGCTGCTTCAGACGTGGGTTATTCGGAGGCGCTTCAGGTATGATTCCCAGGATGGTACCAGTCTCATGTGCAACCAAGAAATTCCTCTTGCATCACCCACTTGCACACTGCGTGGGGTCCAAGCCCTTCTTAGGGGGAATTTGGTGCTCAGGTTGTTGGGCATCCAGCGTGTCTCACACTGCCATTCCCACTGCATCCTAAAGCCTTTGAGCTCTCCCTGGGCACATGAGGAAGAACGGCAGCCAGCAGGTCTAGCTGACCCTGCTTTGGCAAGAATGGAATGGTGGTAGCCATCTGTAGCCTCTCTCCTAGCAGAGACAGGACCTTGTCCTTTAGGGAAGTGGCCCGCTTCCTTCTTGCTGCCTTATTCTTGTTCCATTTCATCTAAGAGAGGCTTTCTAATAAAATATAAGGGTTCTTCCAACCATTGGTGTGAATTTGCTCCTGTTCCACAGCTGAGGAGACCATCCCTGCCCTGATGCTTGGACTAGAAACCAAAAGCTGTGCTGTCCCATGTTTCTAGTGGAGAGTGAAGTCCTGGGGGTATTCACAGGGCTTAGACTCATCATGCTGAGCAGCCATGACAACTGAAGCCACGTGCGACCTGTGCAGCTGGCGTGGTGCTTGCACCAACCAGGTCGTGGGCTGCAGGTCCCCAGCTGTGCCATGACACCCTGTTTTGGGGAGCAGCACCTGCTCTGGCAGCCGTGGTGAGGCAGGTGCAAGCTCTCCTGCATGAGTCTGCTCATCCCTGCATGTGAGGGAGGGAAGGATCAATTGAAAGGTTATCGGGACATGTCGAGCCGGTGATGGCACCCTGGGAGCCTCTGTAGCCTTTGTGTGAAGGTTGGGGGAGCTTTTCCTCAGCAGAGTCAGTAGGGCCAAAGGGAGAGGGAAGGGCTTCTGGGGTTGGGTTGCAGCTCCATCAAGCTGGAGAGAAACTGCAGCTATGGGTAGTAAATAAAGATGCTCTTTGCTTTGCTGGCTGGTTTCTCATTACACAGCTACTGGAAGGAGCAGGGAGGTGCCAAGGTGACAGCAGAGGGAAGGGCTGGTGGCTGGTGCGTGGGCAAAGGTGGTCTCAGTCGCCTTTCACACCTCCACGCTAGCTGTGCTCTGGATGATGGCACTGGGGCTCTCCCTGTTCCTGCCGTTTCTGGGACGTTTCTTGGCCGGAGTTATGGGGTGTGTGGGCACCTGGAAGGAGCTTGCAGTGGAGGCAGGGAAGGCTGCCAGGGGCTTGCAGTGCGGCTTGTGCAGGAGCGGGTATTTTCCAAAGAGCACAAGTGTTTTTCCACAGAAGGTATCAGGTCTCCCCAGCATCAAATATCGCCTGCTGACAAAATCTCACTCTCCCCTCACTTCAGAGCATCTCACCCTTTTCTTTAGACTGAATGTGGAGGAAAAATGGTGTTTATCGGCTGTGCCACCAAGCAACCCCTTCTTGCTGGGTCTGGCTTTGGCTTGGGGAAGGCCAACATGCAGCCTGCTCATTAGCCACAGTGGCCACAGCCAGCATGAGCCTAACTTGGGACAGGGGATTATGTGGGTGTCCTGAAGTCCCATATCAGGGCCTTCGATGGCAGCACTGGCTGGTGACAAACCCATCACCCCAGCAATGAGTGGTGGCACTATCTGAGGCCTGGGGACACCAGCAGTTGGGATCTGCATGTGGAAAAAAAGGGCTGAAAAAGAGACAGGAACAGGCTGGTTGGTCTGTTGTCAGCTGGAGATCTGGCTGCTGATGCTGCAGCACCAGGGGCATGACTCCAGCAGAGAAGGCGATGCTGTGTTCATGTTGGGGAGCCCCATAAAACACCTGTTGGCCACTTGATTAAAAAAATTGAGGTGAAAAGGTGCTAGTGGTAAAACACTGCAGCTTGGCAGCATAGTGCCACAGTCTGGTGCCATCCCTCTGCTCCTACTGTAATATAGAACAAAATCTCTGCAGTGTGCTGAAGGGACCATTGCTACTGGGAAAGCTGGTTCTGGTCCCATCACTTGCCCATTTGAGACCAGTTTGTTCCCAGGGCTGCTGCCTCTCTTGTCCAGAGCTCTGGAGGCCTTTTTCCAGTCTTGCTGATTTCTGCCAGCACAGGCTGAGCAATACTATGGGCATCAAAACTCAGGCAGGAGGAATGAAACCCACAGCCCTCCCAGACCTCGACACCTCTGTTTTGGCTTTTCCTGCTGCTGATCCCTGTCCTCCCGCTGTTCAGTAGAGCTCATGACTTGTAAGCATGATGCATTTCTAGCAGTGACAATTGGAGCTACGTGCTACTAAAAATTCGGGAGCAAGGGTGTCTTTATTGCTGGCAGGACCGTAGCGGGGCCCTGGGGGAGCTGGGCTAATTTCCTGGCTGCGCTGCAGACTTCCCCTGTGACCTTGGGCGAGTCATTTAATCTATCCTGGGCTTCGGCTCCATCTCCGAGCATCCCGGGGGGGTGAGGTAATATTCATTAACTGATATTATTCTCGAGTTGCTCAGATGCTATGGTAATGAAAGCTGGATGTGAAACCTAGTGTCTTGCTTGAATATTAGCAAGGAGAGGGGAAGCGCTGCTTGAGATTAGGGTTGCCACACACCGTCTGCTATTTTGACGTGCTTCTCCTCATTTTGAGCTTACCTGTCTGGTCAAAACCCAGTGTTATTTGGCTCTGTGTACTGTGAGACTCATCACTGAGAGTTTATAATGCCTTGAACCATCCATGGGTTTTGCCCCATCCGGTGGGGCAATAGCACCCGTGCTTTACACCTGCAGAAGCTGACACGGAGGTAAAGCTGTTTGCTGGAGCCAGCTCAGGGGAAGTCTTTGGGCTAGTTAGCAAATATCCTGGGAATTTCTTTTTCAAGGCTCTGCACCGTCTGACACTGTCTCAGCCATCCCTAGTGATGGCTCAGGTGTGTTTCCCATGGGACCACATTGTCCCTGAGGGATGTCTTCTCAGTGCCAACTCTTGTCAGCAAACACAGCTTGTGCAATCAGCCTCTTGATTGCCTGAGCCTCATCTCCTCACGTGCCTGGGATAAAAGCTGTTCTTCCCAGCTTTCCTCAAAAGCAGCTCTAGGACAGGCTGAAGCTTCGCTTGTTTTCGCTTTGGATGGACATGTTTTCAGACAGGGCATGAAAACCTGTCACCAGAAGAGGAAAAAAGAATTCCTACTGATAATAATTGGCATGAATTCCCTTTTAAAAGGAGGGGGGAAAAATAATAAAATCCCACTGTTGAAAGAGCAGGGGAAGTAAAAGCCGTTTGGAGGTAGGCTGAAGTGGGATTTTCCAATGGAAAAACTGCTTCAATGCAAACCTTGTCTGCCCAGAGCTGCTGCCCGGCGGGCCGAGCGCAGGGAGCTGGCCTCTCCCCAGCGGCTGTCGCAGTGCTGCCGGCCCTTCCTTCCCTGCAGCAGCATCCCGACATGTCTGGGGCGTGCTGTGGGTGGGGGGGCACGGCCCGGGGGAGGTGGCAGAGAGGGGTCTGTCTGTCCCGCGGTGCTAACGCTGTGCCTCTGTCCCCAGGTGCAGAGGATGTGCGCGGCGAGGCGGATGCTGCTGCTGCTCCTGGCTTTCCTGGCCTACGCGCTGGATTCGGCCGCCGCCTACGGCACGGCAGAGACCCTCTGCGGCGGGGAGCTGGTGGACACGCTGCAGTTCGTCTGCGGGGACAGGGGCTTCTACTTCAGTAAGTGCTGGGCAGCTGCCAGCAGCGGGCAGGATGCTGCCCCCACCCCGCGCCTTGCCTCAGCGGAGCCGGGCTGGGAGGGAAAGGAGGGGTTTCCCAGTGGGTGCTTTTCCTGATTTCCTTGTATTTGGCAGTAGGCCAGGAGAGGAGCAAGGAAATGGACATGCTCAGGGTGACATGCATCCACTTGGCACTGGTTTGGGGGACTGTCTGGTACCATGGGGAAGCTGAGTCCCACATAGGATGCTCGGGAAAGTCGAATGTCTCTGAGGAACCATACGTGACTGGTTCACCAGGGATAGGGGCAACTCATTACAGTAACGAGGATGTCTGCAGCTACCGCTCTGCTGAGCTTGGGTCCTAGTTTATTTTGAAACTTTGCTGCCTAAGCATTGCATCCTGACAGCAGACCGGAAGCTGGGCACTCTCCCTTCCCAGGCAGGCTTTGCTTGGGTATAGCAGCACCTTCTAGGCTGCTCCCAAAACTTCGTGATCTCCCAGCTACCTGCTGGTGAACTTGTTGCTGAAGAATGATGTCTTACCCGTTTGCAGTGCAGCTAATGCAAACAAATGCAGCATTGCTTTTGTGTGCAGCGTGCAGATGGCTTCAGACTAGCTGGCTGCAGCAGGCTTTCCACCAGGATGCTTTGGGTGTTTGGACCATTGGCAGTGCAATGGATTAGCTGGTAAACAGGAAGGATGAGGAGTAAACCTGTGACGAGGGATGCTCAGTGACCTCTGGGCGAAGGTGCCTCGAGTGTGATACCTTGTTTTGATGATGGTCCCCTGCTCTGCTTGGGAGTGGGAAGACTCTCCCTTGCTCCCCACTGAGGACTGAACCACAAAGTGTCTGACTACAGGAATGATGCAAAGCCAAATTGGGGGGGAAGAGGATGGAGATACCAGCTGCACATGATGCCATGCATTTGGCAGTCTTGCCTCTGCCTCGGGAAAAGGAATTAAAAAGTCACTTTCAAGTAAACATGGTGTTGTTTTGGAGTAGTGGAGTTGAGAGCCAGCCTGCCTCTTGTTCCACTCTGCATGTGCAGGGAACAACGGGGTGCTGCAAAGTTAGGAAACTACTTTGGATGTCCTTTTCTAACCTGGATGTCCCTTCCCAACCTGGATGCTTTGCCAGACTTGTCTGGTGCTGCCTGCTGAGGTTGGGCAGAGAGAGGCACAGGGCTCCCACACGCAGCCACAGCAGGGTTCAGGCTGTGTAGTTTTGGGCAGGTGGTCGGGCTGCAGGTGGCTTTGCAGCTCTCTGTGGGGACGGTCCCCCTGCCCCATCCCAGCTGAGCAGTGGGATCTTCTCATGGCTCCCTGGGTGTTGTGGGCAGGCGGCGCTTTTGGGGTGCTCTGGGTGCCCTTCCTTGCTGTGGTGGAGCCAAGCAGTGAGGGTTTGCGTGTCAGCTGCCCTTCCTCTTTTCATCTCCCCCTTCCCTTACTGGCAAGGAGGCAACTGCTTCTCCCGCTCTCACAGCTCTTCCTCTCCCTCTATATGTAGAGGAGCATCTGTCTCCCTCCCTGCTTTCTCTTCCCTCCTCCCTCTCTCTGGGGATGAAAGGGAATGGGGCTTTTGTTTTAAGGTCAAACTGACCTCCTTTCACCTCAAATAACCCAGCTGCCCAGGCCAAAATAAAAACACTTTTGAAGGCAGACAAGTCTCTTGGTGCCAAGTGACCAGTCTGGTGCTTGCAAGAGGGTTCTTGCTTTATTTCTTCTTGTCCTCTCCCGTCCCCCTTCCCCACTTCACCTTTTTGAATATTTCTGGTGAGCCCAGGTACTGGGGATGAAGCGTAGTCCAATATTTTAACCCTTTCAGCGTCTGACCACCCTGTGCTATGCTGGGCTGAAGACGTTTGGGCAATGCCTCTACTTGATGAAGGTTTTGGACATCCCCATTTCACTTAATTTTTCCCTCTCTACCTCCATCAGTTGGCCTCATAAGTGATTATTTCTGACCATGCTCATCTTCACTCCTAAACCCGCGTGGCTACACGGTTGTCACCATGTGGATGCAATAGAGCACAGTTACGTTGCACAGTCGTGGGTTTACATCTTAAAACCTGGTCTAGGTTTGTCTTGAGCACCTCACAGCATGGGATGTGTGACCTGATGAGCAGGCAGTGCTAAAGCAGCTGTTCACACAGGAAATAAATGACTTGGGCAGCCTTGTCCTCTGCGTACCCAAGGGCTCCGCTTGTTGGACAAGGGTTGTTGAAGCATCTGACTGGTAATATTTGAAAAAACAAAAATGGTATGAAAATCTGTTATTATTTTTCTGATGAAGCAGTTATTTAAGAACTTGTGATGCTCTGCATTCTTGCAAGAGAGCACTTTGCTAGCAAAGATGGCTGTGAAGTACAGTGCTCTTTGCCTCAGTGCAAGGGGGATGCATGTACGGATGGTGTCCTGGGAGGCATCGCAGGTGCTTGGGGCCCAGAATGTTGAAGCTGCCTCCAAGAGCTGGGGCTGCAGAAGAGCTGCACTAACGAGGGCAGGGGCCGGCAGGACTGAGGTTACCCAGCTGTGGGACACAGTGGACATGGTGGTGCCAGCCCTGTATTGTATCCCAGGCATGCCTGGGCAGGCTGCAGCTGAATCTGAGCACACTTTGCTGTGCACTGGTGATGCCTCCTCTCTGTGACTTTTAAGGTTCTTGGCTTGGCCGGCAGCTGCTGTCAAGGTGGTGGCTTCCTGCCATGGCTCTGTGGCAGGGTTGGGACCCCTGCTCCTCAGCACCCCCCCAGGGACAGCGGCACAGCCCACGCAGGGATGCTGAGTCCAGCCTGGAGTAAAAAGCTGGGCAGGTCGAGAGGAAGCCTCGGCCCTGAAGTTGCTGTCATGCAGCGCTGGCAGGGAGGGAGAAGGGGCTGCAGGGGGAGAGGCGGCCGACTTCTCTGTAAACAACAGCTCCTGTTTCCTCCTTTCCAACAGCTGATAAGAATTTAGCTCTTTGCAGCCACTTGTGCTGACAGGGCACATTCTTGCGCACCCGCCGCTCCTCCGAATAATACTAGGAAAAAGCAGGGGGGAAAGTGCGGTGCCGGGGTGGGGGAGGGCCAGGCCGGGGGCACTGGGACGGGGCCCGGTGCTGCACAAAGGCCCCCTTGTTGCTCCCAACATTCCTGCGACAGGGGCACGGGGACTGTTTACACCCAAAGTCCCCTTCCACTCGGCTGACCGCCTGATTGACCGGAGGAGAGGGGACCCAGCCAGGGTGGCACCAGCACCGTGCACCCCTCCCCGCAGCATCTGTTCGGCCCCGGTGAGAGTGGGGAGCCAGGAGCAGTGGGGTGTTTATGCTGGGGAAGGGACCCTCCTGACCCCCATGGCTGTGGCAGTGCCGCTGCCTCTGGCACAGTGGCATAGCTGAGCTGCGGGTATGTGGCCTCTGGGTTCTCCCAGGAGCAGGTTTGGCTTTGTGCCACTTCTGGGATGCCCTGCCAAGATAGCCCGTACCTAGGCAGGAATAACCCCAGGCAGCTGGGGGGGCTTCGCACTGTTGGGCTTTGCATCACTGGACTTTGCATCTCAGGGCTTGTCCCCTCAGCAGTGCTGTAGAAGGTTTTGGTGAAGCAGAGGTTTGGAAAAAAGGGAGCCTAGCCATTCACTGAAGGCCGAGAGGAAGCGCGTTTCCTCAGGAGGAAGCGGTCGTGGCTGTGATGGGAAGTGGCTCGCGTGCCCCGGCGATGCCGCAGCCTGCTGCCCACACAGTTCTCCCCTGCAGGCAAGGGACGGAGCGGCAAAACCCTCCCTGGGTTTGGCAGTGGCGGCGAAGTGAGATGCCACCCATGGGCAAAAGCCAGGAAATTCAGCCTTTAGTCTCTGTGTAAATTGTGTTATGGAGCAAATGCTCCTCCTAATCCAGGTCAGCAGCAATATTGCTGTTAGCCAGCAATGTCCTGTTGTCTCCAGGTACTTTCTGCAACTAAATCTCTGTTCCTTATGTTTGCTTATTTTTTTTCTGAGGTAACTCTCCCCCGGAGGACTGTAGTGGCATTTGGCGAGGTCTGTACGGACAATTATGTAATGGGAAACGTGCCCTATCGGAGAGTCGCGGTGGAGCTGGCAGTGGTGCCGGCAAGGGTGATGGCTTGCCGCAGCGTTATGCAGGAGAGAAAGGGCAGCACACTGGGGCTGGGGGCCCCACGTGTGCCTGACGGGCAGGCAGGGGCAGCAGTCAGGGAGGAAGAGGCCGTACCACAGTGGTGGTCCCTGCTGGGAGCTCACCCTGGCGGTGCCACACCTGGGCATTTGCAAATACACACTGACATATCTTCCCATATGTACCCACGCCAGAAATTGCCCTTGCTGGCACTGTGGTGAATATAGTCCCTCTCTCCTCATTGTTTTTTTCCTCCCCTCTTCTTTCCAAACAAACACATAACTGCAAGTGGGAAACTTCTGTTTTTGAGAGAAGATATGTAACCTTTGAAAACCTCAACTTCTCCTCAAACCATGTGTGTCATCACTTGTGCAACCTTCTGTTCAGCGGGAGTGTGAATGTAGCCCTTAGGGGATGTGCTAGCAAGAGGGGGTGACTTGAATTTTTTCTCTTTCCCTTCTAAACTCTCCTTCTGCCCCTGTCAGGATGCCTTTGTGGAGCAGCTTAATGCTTCAGCAGGCTGGTATGGATCGAGTTAGGCACTGAGATTGATAGGAGCTGAGCAGGGGCCATGTGTGGTGTAGGATGTTGGTGGCAGTGCACTGGTCCCACAGATCCTACTGGGCATTTAACGCACAGAGAATACATGCAACTGGCCCCAAGCTGGCTCCTGTCCCCGTCTCCTTTGGTCATCACCACCCAGGCTGCCTACTCTGGCACCACCTGAGCTGTGGGCACCCAACACACCTGCCCTGCCTTTCAGGGGAAGGCCCAATCCAGTGTGTTTGTTGACCACAAGAGAGAAAGTTAAACTCCTGAAAGTGTTCCCTTCAATGAACCTTTGCCAAGGGGGGGGGGAGCCATCCTTCTCACTTCCCTGTGGGGCTGGTTAAAGGTCATGCCTGAAATTCTTCTAGAGAAAAAGAAAAGGAAGGTGGTGTCACAGAGGGGATGAATGAGGAAAACAGAGCATTTGAAATTACTCCCAAAGATAGTTCTCATGGTATGGATCAGCTGCCTCATCACCCAGCACCGCAGTGCTGTGTTTGTTTCTGTGACCTCTGAGCATGGTGGAAGTGCACCAGCATGGACCAGAGGGCTCCTGGCCTATGGGAACATGACTGATTTTAATAGAGAGCAGGTGCCTGCTGCCAGGGCTGTTGCAGAGCCAGCAGCGAGGCACTGTTGTGGTGTTTTCTGTGGCTGTGTTGCACGTGTGGGGCTGCATTGAAGGCACAGGACTGCATCCCACATGCACATCTGTACTGCACATCTGGGGCTGCTTCTCACATGTGGGGTTGCACTGTATGCACAGAGACCTGTGCTGTGCACTTTGTCCCGAAGCCCTTTGGGTGGGCATCCAGAGTGGGATACCCTCCTGGGAAAGTGGTCAGCTTAAGTAAGCCAGCCTTAGATCTTCACTGAGGCCTAATACTTGAGTGCCTTCTTCATCAGGAGTGCAAGGGGTGGGGACCATGGGTCATGCACAGGACCAACGTGGACAGTCATGTGTGTTCCTGCGGGCCAGCTGGGAGCTGAGGGCTCAGCACAGGATGGTGAGCATTGTTAGACATTGCACTTACACCAATCGCTCTCAGTTTTTCCCGTACCCAGAATCTTCTGGCTGGGATGTGGTACCGGATCCTGTTTGCAAGCCCCTCTGTTGCTGGCCTCTGTTTCCCTCCCTCGGGGCACCTTGCGCTGGGAAGAGGTGCCCATGGCAGTGTGCAGAAGCCTGGCTGCAAATCCCACAAACAGCACAAGAGCATAATATGCTACGTGCAAAAGCATGGAGAAAATCCTTTTGTTTTGGGCCAGTTTACATTTTGGAAGTCACAATTCCCGAGCAAATTTGCTTTTGCATCAGAAATGGAACTTTACCCATCTCTTTTACTTCAAGAGGGGGAGGAAACACGGTAAAACTGATGTAAGCTTTTCCTCTGGAGCGCTTTGGCCATCATTAAGCAGTGATATGAAATGCACTCGGTCATTGCTGCACCAGACATGGGCTTTTGCATCCTTCTGCAGGCAGAAACGGGAGAGGAACCCTTATTAAAAGATTAGGTTTAATAGCTATTCTTGGCGGGTGTGGGAGCCTGTATTCTTTCTGCAGCTGTCTCAGAGCTGTCCCATCTGGTAAAATTTATCCGCCTTGGTTCGCTTCACCTGCCTGAGTGTTGATCCGGCGGAGGGAGGTTGGCAGCCGCAACGCTGTGCTGCTTCTTTCTAATAAAATTCGCTTGCCAGGATCAACATCGGAGACGGTCGCAGTAATCGGCACAGCGCCGGTGGTCAGGCTGGGCTTGAGCTTCCTTGCCTCAGCTGAGCCCAAGAAGGCCACCCATGCCAGAGATACAGGAGGGAGATAAACCCCATCACTTAAAGTGCCTTTAGACTGCTGCTGGAGGCACGTGTTGGCGTCAATAGCGTTTGTCTGGGACAGTCTTAACGTGAGACTTGGCTGGTTTGCGGGCGCGTGTCAGCCGGTCTGGGAGGAGCCCTGCTGGTTTTGAAACATGTGGAACCCACCAGTCTCTGGCAGCTGGAAGTGGAGAAGGTGCTGTGGAGTTGGAGAGAGGGTCCAGCTCAGGTTGGTGGCTAACATCAGCATCTCTGCTGTTGCAGGTAGACCGGTGGGACGAAATAACCGGCGGATCAACCGGGGGATCGTGGAGGAGTGCTGCTTCCGGAGCTGCGACCTGGCTCTGCTGGAAACCTACTGCGCCAAGTCCGTCAAGTCGGAGCGTGACCTCTCTGCCACCTCCCTGTCGGGCCTGCCAGCCCTCAGCAAGGTGAGGAGGCTGTGCAGGGATGGGGGCCCTCCTCTGAAATAAGCAGAGAGGGAAAAGACAAGAAGGCTGTGGGTGGAGAGGATAAACCCCAGCTGCAAGGTCTGATGTTTCTGCAGAGCTTTTGAGAGACAGCCACCACTGGCAAGTCGTGCCAAATAGCCTGCCAAGAGTCAGCTCTTAGTAAGGTGGGGAACCAGAGGTGGGCTGGGTCACAGAGTTGTGGAATGGCTTGGGTTGGAAGTGACCTTTAAAGGTCACCTAGTGCAACCGCCCTGCAATAAGCATCAACTGGATCAGGTTGCTCAGAGCTCTGTCCAAGCTTTCTGTGACTTTCCAGGGATGAGGCAGTATTTCCATGGGAGGGATGAAAGCCCAAGAAGGGAATCCCCATCTGGAGAGCGGGCAGGCTTGAGTGGAGGCTAATATTGCTGTCCCTCTCCTTGCAGGAGAGCTTCCAGAAGCCCTCGCACGGCAAGTACTCCAAGTACGACGTGTGGCAGAGGAAGAGCTCGCAGCGGCAGAAGCGGGACGTGCCCAACTTCCTGCGGGCTCGCCAGTACCGGTGGCAGGTGGAGGGGCTGCAAGCGGCCGAGGAAGCCAAGGCGCTGCACCGTCCCCTCATCTCCCTGCCCAGCCAGAGGCCCCCAGCGGCGCAAGCCTCCCCAGAAACGGCTGGCCCCCAGAAATGAACCCTGACCAGCTGTCTCGATTTTTGATCTCCTGGGGGAGGGCAGGAGGACTGGCGATTCCCGACCCCCAAGCCCCTCCGTCCCCGGGGCCGCTGAGCCGAGGAGCGGGGCGGCGGGGCACCCTCGCGCCGCTCCGGCCCCAACCAAACAACTGACACAGCAAGGAGGGGATGGCGGCAGCGGTGGCGAGCACCACCGCTCCCACGGCATCTTCCTTTTGGGGTGGGGGGGAGGGTTGTTTCGTTTCCCACACCTGTTTCATTCCCCCGCGCCCCCAGTATTTCCAAACCTTTACTTGCAAAGGGACAGTTTGGCACTTGAACTTTTTGCTGCTGGGTGCTGCGTGACATCCCCGGTGCCAACGCCAGAAGACAAAAGAAAGAGCAAGAGGGAAAAAGGATATGAAGTTAAATTCTTTTTTTAATCTTTTTTTTCTCGAGAAGAGTCCATTCCGTGTCTTTCTTGACAATAAAGTGAAAAAAACAATAGAACGGGGAGAAACATGGAGGGATAAAAATTTTTTGCCTCATTCCCACCCCACTTTTTTCTTCTCTTTTGGTTTTTTTTTCTTTTGGTTTTTCTTATTTTTTATAACTTTCTTTTGCACCTTTAAAAGAAAAATGTACCTGAGAAGAAGTTCGGAGGAGCCCCCATCTGCGTTTTTGTGTGTGTGCTTCATTACAAGATTCCAAATCGACTTGCACCTTTTTGAAATCACCGATGACGGGAGAAAGAGAGGAAGAGGAGAGAGAAAGCAAGAAAGAGAGAAGGAAAAGGAAAGGGGAAAGAAGAAAAAAAAGTGAGCTGATGCTCACTTTAAATGGAGGAGGCGTCTGCATTGCACATTTGCCATGGATTTAGTTGATTTATATATATAATATATTATATAACTTTTTTGGCAAAAAAGCACTATTTTTATGGGACATTTTGTGTAGTATCTGAAGAGGGATTGTAATGTTTAAAATGTGTTATGGTGCTAAAGTAAGTTGGAAGGGAAAAAACCCAGAAATAGCAAGGGAGGGTGGGGAGGGAAGGACAAGATAGCGAATACTGAACTTGAAATTTTAGCTTTTCGTTTTAGGAAAAGTGTGATAAATGTGTTTCTTTTCTCTTCTGAAATATAGCTTGGTCATGACCATATGAGCTAGTTGGCTGTTACTCATGTACACAGATGCACGCACACACAGAAATACATCGACACGCATCCTTTTTTTTGTTTTAAGAAAACAAAACAACACAACCACCGCAACTTAGACTAAAAGGGAACTGTTCTGGAGACAAACTATTTTGAATGGTGAAGGTGTTGCCAGTTAGAACTCAAGGCCCTGCTTCTGCACGGACCCCCTGGCCGAGCTTGGCTGCCTGGGCCACCGGGAATCTTGTTCTTCCCCACCGTGTCTCGAGTGCCGACGGTCCAGCGAGCAGGCGGGCAGGCAGCCCTCACACCAAGCCCCTGCAGAAGCAGCAGTTCCACGCCCTGCCATCTCNGAAAAATGTACCTGAGAAGAAGTTCCGAGGAGCCCCCATCTGCGTTTTTGTGTGTGTGCTTCATTACAAGATTCCAAATCGACTTGCACCTTTTTGAAATCACCGATGACGGGAGAAAGAGAGGAAGAGGAGAGAGAAAGCAAGAAAGAGAGAAGGAAAAGGAAAGGGGAAAGAAGAAAAAAAAGTGAGCTGATGCTCACTTTAAATGGAGGAGGCGTCTGCATTGCACATTTGCC
Source organism: Platysteira castanea (assembly GCA_013397175.1). NCBI lineage: Eukaryota > Metazoa > Chordata > Aves > Passeriformes > Platysteira > Platysteira castanea. Next base: position 281,987 of record VYXC01003453.1, read on the forward strand.
ATGGATTTAGTTGATTTATATATATAATATATTATATAACTTTTTTGGCAAAAAAGCACTATTTTTATGGGACATTTTGTGTAGTATCTGAAGAGGGATTGTAATGTTTAAAATGTGTTATGGTGCTAAAGTAAGTTGGAAGGGAAAAAACCCAGAAATAGCAAGGGAGGGTGGGGAGGGAAGGACAAGATAGCGAATACTGAACTTGAAATTTTAGCTTTTCGTTTTAGGAAAAGTGTGATAAATGTGTTTCTTTTCTCTTCTGAAATATAGCTTGGTCATGACCATATGAGCTAGTTGGCTGTTACTCATGTACACAGATGCACGCACACACAGAAATACATCGACACGCATCCTTTTTTTTGTTTTAAGAAAACAAAACAACACAACCACCGCAACTTAGACTAAAAGGGAACTGTTCTGGAGACAAACTATTTTGAATGGTGAAGGTGTTGCCAGTTAGAACTCAAGGCCCTGCTTCTGCACGGACCCCCTGGCCGAGCTTGGCTGCCTGGGCCACCGGGAATCTTGTTCTTCCCCACCGTGTCTCGAGTGCCGACGGTCCAGCGAGCGGGCGGGCGGGCAGCCCTCACACCAAGCCCCTGCAGAAGCAGCAGTTCCACGCCCTGCCATCTCCTTTTCCTTCTCTTGCCCTTTGCGTCCTTTTGGCCGGACCCTGGCGTCCCTGCCCCTGCCCCCTGCCCTCGCTGCCCTCCCGGGGCACTCAGGAGGAGGGGCCGCACCGGCCCCGGGGTGGCCGCAGGGCTGGGACCGCTGCACGGGGTGGGGGGAAAGGCAAGTCTTTGGCTTGAGGCTCGGGACTCGGTGAGCGGATGGGTTTGAGAGGTGGGCAGAGGGCTGTAAAATAGGTTGGGTTTAAAATAATATATATTATCTGTCTAGGAACCGTAAAAGGGGGGGAATCAATTACATCTCCCTAATATACTCTCACTTGCTAATAAAATGGGGACACTCTGTTAACCAGTTCTGTACTTGCTTTGTCTTATATATCCATACATTTAAAACATAAAAAAAAAAGACTACTTGAATTGTATTCTATTTCGTGGTTTGGAGGGGAGGGCTAGGGGCAGTCTTGAGAGGGGGAGGATTTTAATGTATAATCCTTTTGTTTGTTATTACCTTGCAATGTTGAGCCATGAAGCCTTTGTTTAAAAAAAATGGCACTGCAATACACAACAAAGAAAATCCTTTATTTATTTTATTAAATATATATGGAAAAGAAAGAAAATCAGTCCAAATTTGGGGCGAGAAGGGAAGTGGGTGGGGTGGGAAGGCAGAATAAAAACAGAGCAATTGCAAATAATTGACTTTTTTTTCCTTTTCATGTGTCTTTTTTTAAAAGAAACTTAGTTTTTATTTTTTAAAAAGAGAAGTAAAAGCTTTCCTGGATGCTTTGTACCAAAAAAGAAAAAATTAAAAAAAAAAAA